>VMDO01006641.1:0-59291 GCA_007922755.1 Pedetes capensis
AGATGCAGCACTGGAGATGTTCACTCATCTCTGCCAAGAGATTTAGGAAACATCTACCTGGCCAACTGTCTGGAAGAGAGCCATATTTGTGCCTATTTCCAAGAAAGAGGATCCAATAGAATGTGGAAATCTTCAAATGATATCATTAATATCTCACACAAGTAAAATTTTACTAAAGATTATCCAAAAGCAATGCAACAGTATATTAATAGGGAATTGCTGGAAAATCAAGCTGGATTCAGAAGAGGGCATGGAACTAGGGATATCATTTCTGATGTCAGATAGATTTTAGCCAAAAGCAGAGAATACCAGAAAGATGTCTATGTTTTATTGACTATCTTATGAGCATTTTTTAAGATAAAAGGAGAAATCTGAAAGACATTTCCTGGGAAAATTTGGTCAGATTCGTAGGGTTCAAATTCCCCCTTTGGTGCCAACATGCAGTAGGACACCTGACATGCTGGCCACCCACATGCACGTGGTAAGGGGGTGCTGTAATTGCACTTGGCCTGGACTTTACGACTCTCTGATGCATTCTAAGTTATGTCCTGGAGAATAAATATCCCAGCTTACTAATGGTGATGCAGAACCTTCATTTGGTAACTGCAGGTAGAGTAAGGAAGAGTGAGATTCACCATTTACTTCCTAGTTCTGCCAGCCCTGGGCTACTTCCTGCATGGAACTGGGCAAACTGCCCTTGGTACCAAAGGAGAAAGCTAGTATTGCTCTGTCTTAGTAAACTTGGCACAGTCAATTGCCTCTTTTGAACAGCAGACTAGTTGTGCTATTGTGCTATTTTCATTAAACCAAAAGTCTGAGCCAATCATGACTACAGAAATCTCTTCTGATTTATTAATTTTACTAGGGGAGGCCTGAGTTTCTCTTGACCTCACCAGCCTATGAATTCAGGACACAGACTCAGAACAATAGCAGGAACCTATTTCTCTAGCCCGTGTTTCTGCTTGTCCATGTGACTTCACCTTCTAGTAAAGGCTCACACTTTCATGTCTAGAAGTCATCAGGGGTGCCTGACAGGTGTTCAAGAATTAACCAGAACATCTGCCAGCATCTCTTCTGCTCTGACCCAGCACCAGCGTCCCTGGTAAGAAGTTTCTTGAATGGGTCCCCTTGCCATCTCTGCCACCCATCCCCGAGATGCTCCAGGTTGAAGATATTATCTCCAGGGCTTTCAGTGACAACAGCTCTTGAAGTGCCAGGTGTACCTGATGTAGAAGTGGAGGGCTTGCCTCTCTCTCCCACTCCGAATCCCCACCATCATCCAGCACCAAAGTAACATTCTTGATGCTCCTTTGTCTTAGTAAAAATAACTTCTCTATTTCTGCATGCAGCTAGCTTGACTCACAAGGCTCAGACACCTAAGACCAGATAGTAGATCGATGTTAGAGAGAGACTCCCTGCACTCCTTCTCCTTCTCCCTGCTCCTTCCTCCTTCAACCCCTTTTCTCCCTTGTGTATCATTCCACTTTCATTGAGTACCCAAATCTCTCCTTCTGCTGGTTCATTCTACATTCATGAACATGCCTGAATCTTCAAAGCACACACTTGTTAAGCTCAAGACAGAACCCCAATGAGTAAATGAGGAACCTTTCAAAGGTATGAAAGGTAACCTCCACATACTGGTTCATTCTATGAATTTTTTTGTTAGGTAAAACTGGGCCAGACCCTGAAAGTACAAGATGATTCCTCGTGTTAAGTTTGGGCATGTTTAGTCTGTGGTGGTAATCGATGCCTATGATGGTCAATTCAATGTTGCAGCTTGACTGTGCCCAGATGCCCAGATGCCTGCACAAACATTATTTCTGGATGTGTCCCTGAGGGTGTTTCCAGAAAAAAAATAGTATTTGCGTTGATCTGACAAGCAAAACGAATTGCTGTCCCCTATGTGGGTGGGCTTGACAGTTTGAGCTGAACATTAATCTTCTCCTATGCCTGGCATTCCTGGTTCTCAGGCCTTTAAATTCAGACTAGAATTTACTCTATTGGCTCTGAGGTTCTTGAACTACACAATGACTTTCTTGGGTCTCTGTCTTGCAGACAACAGATCCTAGGACTTCCCAGCCTCTATAATAACACAAGCCAATAACCTATAATATATATTATACATTATGTATTATATGTGTGCATACTATTCTACTTCTACTTTTCTGAAGAACCCTTACTAATGCAATACCCCACCCACTATCTCTAATGGCCTTTGTGTAAGTGACCATCATGAGTATAATGAATCTCCTCTTCTAGGAGAACCAAGGTAAAAAGCACTCACATTTGTTAAAATCCCTTCTAGGTCTTTAACTGAAATGCGATACAAGAGAACAAAGTGCTATTAGATTAACTTAATTATGAAGTTACTTGCTAACAGCAAGTTTTAAAGTATTCACTTTTGTTTAAAAGCCAAAAAGATTATCCGCTGTACTTCCACAGACTTGGAGTCTCCTATCTTTGTTTTATTTACCAATTTCTAAATTGAAGTCCTGGATTCTGCTATGCTCTTGAAGTGGTGCTCAGTTCGGCATGGGCAGACAGACTGCAATATCAGGAAGGATACTAGAATTATGGTCAAGAAACATTAATACACCAAAGGCATTTTGTATAATAGAATATATATTAAATCAAAACAATAACATTTTTAAAATAAATGACTTCATTTACTAAATTAGGACTGTCTAAGGTTCCATTTATAAAAACATGTTCAAATCACATGGTAATTCCTTATTTAGAATGGAAAATTAGGGAACTAGGGGTGCTTTAAATGTTTTTATATATTTTTCTTCAACTTTGCTTAAGGCTCTATAATCTTAAATTTTTATAGTTAGAAAGATCCACAATGTACAGATAAATAGACTTACCTTGAAGAAGTGAATAAGTAGAAGATTGGAAAGCCAAATGTGGTAGTGCACACGTTTAATCCCAGCAACTCAGGAGGTTGAGGCAGGAAGAACACAAGTTCAAAGCCAAAGGCAGCCTGCTTAACTTAGGGACACCTTGGTTCCAAATAAAAAAAGGGGGGTCTGGGGATGCAGCTCAGTGGTACAGCACTTGCAAAGAATGTGTGAGGCCCTGGGTTCAACCATCAAGTATAGAAAAAGAACATAGAAGATGGATGATTAGAATTCAGATATTGCAATTCAAAGACATGGATCAGCCCTTAGATTTTCAGTGCCTCTCAGACAACATCTTCTCTTGCCAAAGAAAATCTACTAGCCAGCTAACACTACATGGACCAGTCACATAGCTCACCTCATTGGGAGGCTGCTGCTTAGAGATTGCAACTATACAGAATGTAAGAACCAACAGGGTGGGAGAGCTTTGAGAAACCAACCCAGGGGACTTCTGGTATACACCCTGGCCCAGTCATGCTGCCTGGTCTACATCTACAGATGTGAGACATTGGGGAAGTGAGGTAACCCTTCTGAGCCTTGGTGCTCTTCTCTGAAGAATGGGAATATATATTTTTTTCCTTCTTCATCAGACTGCAGACAGGCTCAATGAGATGATGTAGGTAAAGGTATATATGACCACAGAACACTGTGGTCATATATATTATGTTCCTAAATGATGTTATTGTTATAGTTATTGTCATCATTTGTTACTCTAAATGCAGCTCTGAAAGCCTGATTGTCAGGTTGTCTGTGTGCAGATCATAAGCTAAAAATTCATCCTGTAGGAGAGTATTCCTCTAGATGCATGGCCTTGGACAGCAGGTTAAGGCCATGGTTAACAGATTGAATGTAACAGAAAAGACAAAAAGGTAACAAGAGAAGGGAAATGGGAACTCAAAATGTATCACTCTGATGCCTCATTTCAGGAAAAACAATAGACAGCATTTCAATAGTTCCTCAAAATATTTTTATTAGTAAACTACAAAATACAAAAGTTGCACCTAAAATAATAAATTTAACTCACGGACTTAAGTTTTGTTCTACGTATTCCCATGAGAAAATTTTGCAGAGTAAGTGCTAGATGTGTTGCTTTCCTTAAGGACATGGTATAATTTTTCCCTCTTTGACAAATAAAATGATGGCGCTGACCTTTATCCCTGTCATTTGGAATACTAGAAAGCTTAGAACCAAATTTCAGACTTCCTACAAAAACTACAAACAGCCTTTGGGACCTTTTCATTCTAGCTTTTTTCCCATTATATCATGACTTTCTAGATTTACACTATTTGCATTCTGAATTTTTGTGTTGATAATTTATGATTATGTATGGTACATGTGTGCCTGCAGCCGTACCACTGTGGCATCCAATCCCGTCAGATCTCAGAAGCTAAGCAGGACCTTGCCTGGTTAGTACTTGGATGGGAGACCGCCTAGAAACACCAGGTACTGTGAGCTTGGGAGAAAGACCCAGCAACCCACTCCCAAAAGACAGTCTGCCATTGAAAACCCTATGAATAGCAGAGAAGCAGTAACAATACTATTTCACCTATTGTACGTAGGGTCACTATGAATCAGATCCCAACTCAATGGTACCTAATGACAACAAATAGTACCCATAATTTTTTAAAATAAATATACATTTTATTGTATTGTAAGAGTACTTGTGAGAAAAGTTGTAGTACAAATAAATAAATGTCCAACAAAGTGTTTTTGAAGTCTGATATCTGTACAATATGGTATTGGAAGATTTCACTCAAAATGCCTTATTAAATTAAGTTCAGGAACTAAAAGGACAAGCTATTTGGAAAAATATCCCTTTTATGGAATATCTTATTCCATAATTGTCCCAGAAGAATAAAGTGCTTACTAAATGTTATTCTAGTCCTCAATGAAGCTACAGGTTTATCCCAACTCAGTTGCCTCCAAAGAGATGGAGCCTCCACCTTTCTCAGATGGGGAAAAATGAATAATGAGCAACTAGATGATTCAGGTAGGCTGGAATTTAGCTCAATTGGTAGAGCACCGCTCTGCAGTCTCTAGAGTTCCTGGCTTGATTTGCAGCACTGCAAAAAAATGAGAGAAGGATATGGCAATCCACTCCCGAGGCAATCCCAAAATGATGAGCCGTTGAAAACCCTATGAGGGTCACTGTGACTTGGACAGGACTCCATGGCACCTAACAATAACAACAAGATGATTCAGGTACCAAGCAAGGTAAGGAAGGACTAGGTCTTAGATTCCATGTCCCAGATCCCAGAGGCATAGGCCCTGGGAAGGATGCCCTGAGCTGGCTCCCTAATGGAAGATGGACTATAGAATCCTGACTGTAATTTCATCAGAGCCTAGGTAAATATCAACCCCAGAGAGCAACTCCTGACCACCTAGATAAACTAGGACTCTACTTCCAGCCCAGTCTGTCCCTCTTACATTACCTATTGCTCTCCAAGTCACTTACCACCTTTTCATGCGTATTTCCTCATCTATTCTACTGTTTCTTGATGCTACTTCTCCTACTCTACTCTCCTAATGCTACCTCTCCTCTGATTAGTGTGAATTCCAGGAAGTCAATGGCTTTGTTTTGCTTTGATGCTTTATCTTGAGTCCCTAGAACAGTGCCTGGCAAATCATAAATACACAGCAAGTATTTATTGGTTAAATGGATGAGTGAATGAATATGAGAAAGTGATAGACCAAGAAAGATTTTGTTCTTTCTCCCACTTTAAAAGGAAATATCAAAAATATTTTAAAACTCATAACTTTAAGCCCTTTTCAGTCTTTGAACAAAAATCAATTTTTAAAAATCAAGTGCTTTATAGCAATGAAACCACGAGACCACGAGACCAGATGGAGAAGTAGGAACATTCCCTGCCCTGCCAAAGATCTCGTGACTTGCCAAATATTGCTGCATTCCACCCTCAGGGAGTCATGAAGTCAGTCTAATCTCTAAATCATTCTTAAATTTACATTTATTTCCCAGGCCTCTTTCCTGATCATTTGTCTGTATCTGACTAAGGGACAGATCTATATGCAAACCTTACACATTCCACTCTGCCTAAATCTAAACTCGGCTTTTCCCCAGATCAATTCTCTGAACATTCTCTTACCCAGGATAATAGCTCATTAACTCTTTTCTATATGGACATGAGTTTGGTTTTTAAGACTATGGAGCATGGAATAGGCTGTAAGAGAATGAAGTATCTACTAGATCACATTTAAATAGGTTGGGAAGACAAAAGAATAGAGAAGAGATGGGTGTGGGAGGGTCCTTCTGCAACAGGCTGACCTAACCCTGACAGTGCCACAGAGTCCCAGGTGTGATAAGATGTGAACGCACCGGGGACATTACAACCAAGAAGGCAAAGCCGGGGTGTCTGAAGCAGCACAGCTCTGAATGAGCCAAGTCCCAGCTAGTAAGAGCAAAGATTCCCTAACAAGGGCAATTTGTGACATATGCCGGCGGCTGTGCAACACAACAGCTATTGGTTCTCATTTGGCCCTGGCTTTGGCTTGACCTCCAGAAGCTGTGGTTCAGAAATGCAGTCACTCTGAGGATCCTGATTGGAAAAGTTTTCCGTTGATATCCACTACAGCCTTCCTCTGAGCTGGCCAAGGTTTTTTCACCTGTCCTAATAATAGAGTATTAAAACCCATGCCACAGCAAAGGAGAAATTTTTAGCAGGATATTCTGGCCTAGCTCAGCTCCACTTCTCCCTACCTGGCAAGTATTAAATCCCAGTGGCTGCTGTTTTTCACTCAATTTCTTCTATCATCTGGGTGAATTATAAAACCATTTTTTTTCTGATATCTATTTCTGTTTTCAGTTCTCAATATTTATTTCTTTAACATTATCATTATGCTTAGGTAGCTTGGAAAAGAGGAACAAAGGCTCAAAATATTTTACAGAAAACTTAAGTGCTGAGTTCCTTCTAAATAATCCTAGCTGTCCATCTGATCTTGGAAGCTAAGCAGAGTCAGGCCTGGTTAGTCCTTGGATGGGAAACTGCCTAGGAATACTGGGTGCTACAGACTTGAGAGAAGGACCTGGCAGTCCACTCCTGAAACAATCAGCCATCAAAAACCCTATGAATAGGAGAGAAGCACTGACAAGCATGCCAGGCATGGCACAGTGTTGAGTATTGTTTTATCTGTTTTACACAGGGTAGCTGTGAGTCAGACCTCACTCAATGGCACCTAAAAACAACATCAATATGTACCAGCTATGCCAGGTTTTAGGTCTGTAGAACACTTTCTTATTGTTATCTCATTTAACAATGACCACAACCTGGAGAGGTAAGTATTCTTATCCTCACAGATAAGGAACCTAAGGCTCAAAGAAGGCAGGTAACCTACCCAGAACCATACCTGGGACCTAGAACATTTTCCACCATATTGAACCCCCTGCCTCCTGTATAACACCTATATAGCTCTTCTTATTGTATAAAGGGAACCACTCACCTAAATAATAATCATTCCTCCTACAGTACCTAAGCCCTGCCTTTCCCAAAGCCAAAAATGTGGTTAGGTACCACTGAGTCGGTCTGACTCATAGCGACCCTCATGAGGTTTTCAAGGGCTGATTGTTTCCAGATTGTTTTCAGGAGCGGACTGCCACATCCTTCTCCCATTTTTGCAGTGCTGGAGATCAAACCCGGGACCTCAGAAACTGCGGAGCGCTCTACCAACTGAACTAATCCCTAGCCCATGAGCCAAGAATAGAAGGTCATATTTCTTTCCAGCCCACTGAGCCATGCTACACTCAGTGCTTATACCATAAACTCTTTTGTTTATAAATCCAAGTTAGTTTTTTGTTTTTGTTAGTCATTTGTTTATCTATGTTTATTGAGTGCCTACTATGTGCAAGGCGTGAACACAGTGACTATTAAGCAGTAAGAAATATTCACTAAATTATTATAGATGAGAGCATTATTTTATTAATTTTATTTTGAGATATTAAAGTGCTGAATCCAGGGCCTTGTGCATACTTTGCAAGTGATCTACCACAGAGCTGCACCCCTACCCCCTTTTCCATTTTTTATCTTGAGACAAGGTCTCGATAAATTACACAGGCTGCAACTGGCCTTGAACTTGCAATCCTCCTGCCTCCACTTCTCCAGTCACTGGGATTAAAGGAGTGCACCACCCTGCTTGGCTTGCCTTATTTATTTATTTTTAAATCCATTTAAACCATGCAGGATCCAATGACTATATTCTGTTCAAAGCAAAGTAAATCACAGGGCAGCTGGCTCCGGTTCTTTTTTTAAAAAAAATAGGCAGGTTATAAATAATAAATAAAATAAAAGCATCCCTGTGAAAATCTTATGAGAGACAGTAAGCACAGAGGAGTTAAGAGACTGGGCTTCAGTCCAGGCCCCGCCACCAGCTCAGTGTGACCTTGGGTGAGTCACCTCACCTCAACCAGCCTCCAGTTTCTCCTCAGTAGAATACATAAATTAAGTGGAGTGATTTCTAAAGCGCCCTTTCTGATCAGTAGTCTTCTCATTCTGGAGCTAAAACATCACTCAGTGCCTCTGACCCTCATCCCTACACATGGTCCAGAGCTTGGGGACTGAGAAAAACACAGGAGCCATGATAATACCTGGGATGCCAAGTGATACAACTCCCTCAAGAGCAAACCATAGTCAGTTTGGAAGGCAATAAGCTGTTGTGTAAAATAGGACTGACTTGAAAAATTATAATAATAAGTCATGTGGGAGGAATCCCTAATCTTGGAGGCAGTGTCCTACAAATAATAAATATTCAGGTGAAATTAAAAATCAATAGGCACTAAGATACCAATATTGGTTCCTCAGTTGTAACAAATGTACCATGGTAATAGAAGATGTTGACAAAAGGAGAGGTACAGGGAGTACTGGGACTCTCTCTGAGATCTTTGCAACTTTTCTGCACGTCTGAAACTATTCAAAAACATAGGGTTTACTTAGAAAGCAAATCAATAGGTCATCCTCATCTTCCTACAAGAGAACCAGCTACCAGATGAAAGATTTCCATCATCTTTCCCCATCCACACAAATTAGTTGCAGGTTTAAGATTATCATTCTGCCATAAAGGAATCTTCTTCGTTTTTTGAATGTATATTATAATCCTTTTAAATTTTTGTGAGTGTCCTTATAACGTTAATCAGAAATTTTAAGTGGGCTGGTTGGATTTTTTTCATATGAACACCAGGAGAGAGAGAAGTGTGAACTCTTCCTAGCAGTTGGAAATCCTATTCTTAGAATTGGAAATACACTGTCCAAACCAAATTGACCAAGACTGACATTTCCCAACCCACCTAACCTTTTTAACTTCCTCTTTCAAAATGAAAGCCAAGAAGTCCAACCTGAAACTGCAAGGCAATAACAATCACAGTACATTTACCAGCTCATCTTTAAAAGCCGGCTGTTGAAGAGAAAGGGCCTGAGGTAAGCTCAGGTCTAACTTCACTTGATACTAGCTACCACTTAGAAGCAAAGCAACCCCCCCCCTCACACACACACACACACACACACACACACACACACACACACACACACATACACACACACATATTCCAGATTCAGCAAAGAAAAGTCAATAGTATTAATAAATCCACAGTGTGTACGTGAAAGGCAGTATGAATAAGAGGAAAATGTCCTACTAGTTTTCTTTATTATTAGCAGATTCTTATGTAACCTACATAGCATTAAAGTCTGCAAATCCAGCCTAATTTTATCTTTGAGGCATAGACTTCTATAAGGCACTGCCTTTGGTCTATGTGCCATCTTTTGATATAGTCTATTAGCTGGAAGCCCCAGCATCCTTTATTATGATTCCAGCAGCCTTAGCTCTCTGCTCACAAATAATTGATGTTCCCTTTGCACCAAGCATAGTTTGCAACTGATAAGCAGCAGGGTAATTGGCACCTTCACAGGAGAGTAGCCCAAGGGAGGGGGGAGAAGACCACACTTTACAGGCAGGGAACAGACAGCAGAAGGAAACCAAATAATCATGCTCCTGCTAAGAGAGCTAAATTCTTCTTGGCGAATTATACGCTTTGCATTTCCCATAATAAATATTAAGTTTTGCATGTATTAACAGACATTGTAAGAAAAAATTGTTGAGTTAGGGTGCTCCCTGGTTTTATTAAACATGTGGTGTTACAATTCTCAGTACCATGCAAAATTTGATACAATTCTAGTAATACTTAGCATTAACAGCTTATATGTTTTCCATACTCATTGCAACATAATTAATGATGCTGTCATACTGAATATATGGACTTGAATTATTACTAAATTAGAATAGAATTCCTATAGAATTATATATAATGCACTGTCACCCCAAATACAATATTAATAAAGACTTAGATTAACCTTGCTTAATCTTTTAAAATCTACCTCTGATTTTTAACAAAACACATCAAAAAACTCTGAATTTGCCAGATTTGAAGGAAAGTTTATTGCTTTTTCAGGAACAAAGGATCTCAATATGACCTTGACCATGGCACTGTGCGCACAATTTTTAAAACTCTCTGTTTCAAAATAAATCTGGGATGTCTTGGGATGGAAGGTGAACAATGTTAGGTGAGAGCAAGTTTGGGGACTGGGGCAGAGTGCAGCTCGTTTGTGCTGAGGCTCTGTATTCAGCTCCAGCCCAGCCCTGCCCCAACAAAACCCAACTCCCTGCTGCAGCTAAAGATCAAAGCCTTTAAGATTCAGTCTGCAGACTCAGGCAGAAGGTAAAGTGAGGGGAAAATAAGAGGAAGAAAATCTCATATTCAACAGCCTACAACACCCAATGAACACTGCCTACTCTCTCCCCCAAGATCCCCACCACCCTCTGTGTTTGCTCCCTTCAAATCCCCAACGGGATCTTGCTCAGATTCTATCACAGGACCGGATCCAGAACCATTTCAACCTCAGAAGAAACCTCTGTCTGACCCAGATCAAATAGAGATCTGCTGGTCCAAGCACTACATGGCCAGGTTACCCTGATCCCTCCCCACACAAACTCCTTCCATTCTTCCCCATTGACTCCCTGAACCTGGCTGCCTCTGCCACAGACCCTGTGATTGCCAGGGCTTATCAGTAAAAGGAGATTATTGACTATAAAGAGACACCTGGCAGTGGCACACGCCTTTAATCCCAGCAACTCTGGAGGCAGAGGCAGGAAGATCAGAAGTTTGAGGCCAGAGGCAGCCTGCATTACTTAGTGAGACCCTGTCTCAAAATACAAAGTAAGAAATGGGCTGGGAGTATGTCTCAGTGGTGGAGCACTTGCCGAAAAGCATGCCTGAGGCTCTGGGTTCAACTCCCCAGTACCACAAAAGAAAAAATAAAAAACATGTGGAAACTTTTGGGGTCACTGGTAATATTCTACATCCTAATCATTCTCCTGTAATTCTTTTCCTTTGATGACACTTGAAGGGTTTCAGGCTATTTTTAGACCTTTAGAATGCTAGGAAATAGGAGAAATACTTGAGTGAGTAGCAAAACCTCCAAGCTTGAGGACATTAGCAGCTAGTCAACCAAGGTAAATGAGTGACAACATTGTCATCCTGTAGCTCAAACTAGAAATACCAAGTCCACCTTTAGATCCTGTCTCTCCTTTGCTCCCTACAGCAAACACAAGTGGCCTCTGTCTTGGTTTGAGCCTCCATTATCTCCTGCTTGACTATTTCTGAAGCACACATGTGTGAGCTCCCTGCCTACACCACCACATGGCACTGCCACGAAACCTTCCCACGAATTATCTACCAGATAAAGGGCAAAGAGAGCTCTCTATAATCAAATCCCATGGACTCTCAACCATATTGTCCTGTTCAGCCACTTAAAAAAAAGCTCCCAAGCACTCAGGACTCTTTGGCACCTCCTAGCTCAGTACGTACCTAATACATACTTGTTGAAGGGATTGGATGCCCTGGAAAAGCAATGAGTGCTCCCGTCACCTACTGATTTAGTCACTAAGGTGAATTCTCCCATTCAGCTATCTTTCTACAGGTTCATGTGATGCTTTACTGCAAAACTGATGCACAGTTAATCATGGCTGGAAGACAAAAGATGAAGCCTGTCTACAGACAAACTACCCTGGTGGCAAAAACAAAGCCAGTGTCTCTTTCTCTTCCTTCTTTCCTTCCTTCCTTTTTCTTTCTTTTTTCTTTCTTCTTTTTCTTTCTCTTTTTCTTTTTTCCTTTCTTTTTTTCTTTCTTTTTCTTCTTTTCTTTTCTTTTTGTTTGTTTCTTTCTTTCCTTTGATTTTTTTTTTCAGTACTTGGGGGTTGATCCCAAAGCACCACACATACTTTGCATGTGCAAAGCAAGTATTTCTTTTGCTTGTGTGAGATGCTGGCATCCTATACATATAGTTTTCAAATAACTATGATTTGATGATGATATATGTATGGCCATTCTCTCAATTGAAAATCTCAACAAGCCTATGAATGATGCCTTACTAACCCCATTTCATAGATGAAAAAGTTGCCATACAGAGCATAACTTGGCCAGGACAAAGCTACTTTCCCACATCAGCGCCAAGTACTTCCATATTCTGCTTACAGAGGAGGTGACCTAAAATCTTGCCTGATTGTGTTTCTCTGACTCCAAAAAGATTTTCTCTCTTTAGCAATTGTTCACTGTGGATTAAAGATGATTTTCATTTTTATGTTTGTTTTTGATGACCACAAAACAGAATGGTGAGGGAAGAATCTCTTACCAAAAGTCAGTTCCACCCTAGGAGGGAAATTTCAAAATTCAACTAAAATCCCCTATTTTTAATGCTGCTTCTGGCTAGCTCATGAGTGAAACAGATTAACACACAATTATGGTAATGAGCAGGACCTACATCCCAGGTGTAGTATCATTATTGCCCTTAATTGTAGTTAAAATGTCCTTAGGATCTTATGGCATGGCAGTGGCTCCAGTTTAATGATGGTGATAGGGCTACAAAAGGTGGAGCACTGTGCTTTATTAGATAAGAATGAGGAGTGTCAGTGAAAATAAAGTCTGTAACATTATGCAACACCCCATTTCCAAGACAAGTGCTCCAGTCTGTCCTGACAATGGTATGTCTGTATTTGTTTTCCAATTACACCTTAAATGAGCTCAATAGACCAGGAGGCGTGATGGGAGAAATCTCCTTCCCAGCAATTATGCTCATGTTCTATTGAGAGGCAGTGAACATTTTCTATGTCCATTTTTATCTGGTCTTTAAAAGCACAATGCACAGACAAGTTTGGCATATTTTCTCCCACATATAGAAACTAGAATTCACAAAAAGATGACCTGGGCATAGTAGCTGGTCTACTAGGGAAGGATAAGGGTGGGTTAAGATGGGGTAGTAGGGAGAGTGGATATGATCAAAACATGATACATGCATGTATGAAAATGTCACAATGAAACCCAATAATTTTTATAATTAATATACATTAATAATTATGATCTCTGCTGTGGTTTACCTCAGTAGGTAGAGTGTTGCTCTGAGCTCACTGAGGCCCCAATTTTGATCCCCGGCACCACAAAAATGGGAGAAGAATCTGGCAACCTACTCTTAAAACAATCAGCCATTGAAAACACCATGGAGAGAAGCACTGACACAGTGCCAGCCATAGCACAGGGGCAGGAAGTGTTGTGTTCTATTGCACCCAGGATTGCTAAGAGTTGGACTTGACTCATTTGCACCTAACAACAACAACAACAACTATTATTGTTGTTGTTGTTGTTGTTGTTGTTGTTAGGTGCCATCAAGTCGTGTCCAACTCATAGTGATCCTCATGGGGTTTTCAATGGCTGATTGTTTCAGGATGAGTTTCAAGCCTGCTTATCCACGATAGAATTCTTCTGTGACTAATCACTGATGTCTGTGACTAACATCAGGAATAACATCACGGACTCCAACAAGGATGCTGAATGCTCAAACCATAAATTATAAGACATGTTCTGATGTTAATTCTGAAAGATTTTTTTAAATTAAATACTGTAAGAGGCCAAATAATGTTATGTTGTTATCCATTGGGGAGGGTGGGAGAACATTATGACTAGTAATTGCAGTTTGAGTCATTATGGATAAGTTTTTGTTTCACAGGAAACAATAAGGACTTTTTAAATAAGCCTCCCTGAAAAATCAGTCAAAACAATACCAATTTTAATATTATTTTAAATAAAATGTCCTGGATAGGTTTTGATGTTAATTAAAATATCAATAAAATATGGAAGCCTTATGTTGCTTGAAACATAGAGATGTAAAGATTTCAAATATGCAAAGATTTCATATGCAAAGATTTCAAATGGCAAACTGACATACTAACCTGATTTTGACTAAGTTGGATCAAAAACCAAAAGCATTCAATTTATGTAATTAGGCATTTCAAATTTTATCTGAAACTTTTTTCAGATAGGTTAGCTACATTGTTTTCAGAATATATTGTTTATTTTCTATTTCCAAAAAATGTAAGTCATCCTATACTCTTTCTATTCCATTTTTTGCAAACTATTCATATGCCAGTTAGGTGCCACACATTTTAAGCCTCTTATTTCCTGCTTTGTTTTTCCTTCATAATATTTTCCAACTTTTAGGTAACAATCTACAGGGCTTTTTTCTAAGTTTATTCATCTTTTTAAAAACCTATGTTGAATTTTTTTTCAGTACTTGAGGATTAAACCTGAGGCCTCACACACAGTTTTCCATTGCTCTACCCCTGGGCTGTACCCCCAGCCTACCTTTTATGTTTTTATCTTGAAACAGGGTCCTTATTTTATTTTATTTTGTGGTACTGGGTTGAACCCAGGGCCTCGCGCTTGCATGCTTTTCAAGTTCTGGACCACTGAGCTGTACCCCCAGCCCAATTTTTTACTTTTTTGAGACAGGGTCTTGCTAAATTACGCAGACTGCCTCTGGTCTCAAACTTGCGATCCTCTTGCCTCTGCCTCCCTAGCTGCTGGGACTACAGGCATGCACCACCGTGCCTACCATGAAACAGGGTCCTTCTAAGTTACACAAGCTGCCTCTAGGCTCAAACCTGTCATCCTCCTGCCTCTGCCTCGAGAATCACTAGGATTATAGGGATGAGCCACCACACTTACTTGTGGTGATTTTATTTATTTATTTTTAAATTTTATTTATTTATTTATTTATTTATTTATTTTTATTTATTTTTTGCGGTACTGGGGGTTGAACCCAGGGCCTCACCCTTGCATGCTTTGCAAATGCTGGACCACTGAGCTGCATCCCAAGCCAATTTTTTTTTTACTTTTTGAGACAGGGTCTTGCTAAGTTATGGAGACTGCCTCTGGTCTCAAACTTGTGATCCTCCTGCCTCTGCCTCCTGAGCTGCTGGGATTACAGCCATGCACCACCGTGCCTGGCCTATGATGAATTTTTAATAAGGCATTTGAAAAGTAGTTCCAGAAGTTAAAAAACAAAAAATACAATTTCAAAAATTCACTTGTCATCTTCTGCCTCCATTTTTCCAATCACTTAAGAAGAATATATTCAACTACTTGAATCACCCACCAGGGCTGCCTTCACTTGGCTTCACTTTGTGTAGGTAATGCAATTCACACACGTTATTGGTAATCATTTATATTATTTATTAGGGAGAGTGTGCTGTACTGTTCTAGCCATTCACAACTGATACATATTTTTATATATACGCATAGATATAGGTATGTATATATGATTAATGTTTTGTTGTTTGTTTTGTTGTTAGGTGCCATCAAGTCTGGTCTGACTCACAACAACCCTCATGGGGTTCTCAATGGCTGTTTTGGGATTGCTTCAGGAGTAGATAGCCATGTCCCTGTCCCGTATGTCTACATTTCTGAAATTATCAGCAAAATTGTGTTTGTTTTGTTCATTTTCCACAGAAAACACTGTACACACCTCTCATAGAAAACAATTCTAATTCTATTCTAATTTATCCAAGTGTCTTTCACAAAATTAGATCTTAGAGGTTGTAACCTGTGTATACACATATGCATATGTATGTATACATACACAAATATATATTACATATACACACATACACACATATATATGTTTGCAATTACCTTCTTTGTCTACCATCTTTAAGTGTCTATTTCTTTGTTGGACTGAAAAGAAGTACATTGTTCTCAGCTGAGATGGAAAAGCAGACAGATGAAAAATGAGCAATCCAGACCTGAGCAGAGGAAATCTGCATTTTAAAAAATGTTTTGAAAGAACTCAGCACTCCCCTAGGACACAAAACTCTCACTATTCACTCTGCTCCGTGATATAGTACATTGGTGCATGATTTTCCCAGATTAATTACCCGGGTCTATTCAATAATAATGACTCATTATTCTACCAACTACATCCTATACCAGCAAGCCTGGAACTGATCAGCTCATCAAATGTTACTTAAAGGAAATAGCCTATCTGCTGATAGACAAATCACACACACACACACACACACACACACACACACACACACACACACACAGGAATGCATTGGTCTACAAAAGGGTTTGATAGTGGAAGGCTTGGGCACAGCACCTGCCCCTCCAGTTAATAGCAAGGGAATCTACTAATTGGCTTAATCCAATCTTCCACACCAGCAATGTTGATGTTTTCACAGAATTGCCCACCAAAGGAGTGCCATGGTCTCCCTCACACTGGCTCACTTCTGAGCTTTCATTCATCATATTCTAATGTCTCTCTCCCAGTTGTTCATTTAAACCCTACCCAGTCTTAAGCACCCGGCACAAGCCTGACCTCCTAATTGAGGTCTCCCTTGACCCCTGCAGCCCACATTCAACTCTCCCTCTTAATACTCTTATCAGCTATGACTAGGACATCCCCTCAGCTGACCCATATCTCCTTACTGTCTTGTAGAGAACAGTATTAAACAAGCAGTTGTGGAGAATCACCTTATGACTAGCACTGTTCTTAGATTTGTGGAGGATGTGGAGGGAGAGAGAGAGTATTTTGAATACCTGCTATGTGCCAGATACTTTATGCAGCCCTCATTCATGCTTTGAAAAGGTTCTATTTATTACTCCTAAGCTAGCAATGGGGCTGAGATTTGGCTCAGTTGGTAGAGCGCCGCTCTGTAGTCTCTGAGGTCCTGAGTTTGATTCCCAGCACCACAAAAATGGGAGAAGGACATGGCAACCCCCTCCCAAAGCAATTGAAACAATCAGCCATTGAAAACCCTGTGAGGGTCACTATGAGTCGGATACAACTCGAGGGAACCTAACAACAACAACAACAACAAGCTAGCAATGAAGAGATAATAAATCAAATAGGCTCAATAACCCATCAAAATTTGCACATCTAGTAACACATCCCATATTTACATCCATGTCGATCTGATACTGTATGCCTTATTTGAGAAATTACAAACACATAGGACAGGGACTGTGTGTGATGTTACATAAGGCATGCACTTTCCACTTCTTCACAGGCCCCACCTCACTCTACGGTCCTGCACTCATACATTATTGTTGTTGTTAGATGCTGTCAAGTCGGGTCCAACTCAAAGTGACCCTATGTACAACAGAACACAACATTCTCTGACACTGTGCCCTACCCAGCGCTATGTCAGTGTTTTTCTGCTATTCATAGGGTTTTCGATGGTTGATAGTTTCATGATGGTTTTGGGAGTGGGATGCCTTGTTCTTCTCTCATTTTTGTGGTGCTGGGTATAGAACCCAGAGCCTCGGAGTGTGCAGAGCAGCGCTCTACCAACTGAGCCAAACCCAAGCCCATTCATACCTTAAGACACTCTTATCTGCTACCCACATGGCTTCCAGTGGCAGTTCAGTTTGCTCCCCTGCTACTTCCCTCAGTAGGATGTTTTCACTAGTGGTTACAGTGTAACAGGAAAGAAACCATACTATAGAGTGAAAAGGAGACATGTAGGGATTCTCAAGGAAATGGAGAAGGCATCCTGGAACATAGGATAGCATGAGCCTTGAAGGCTAGGAATGTGGGAGGAGGCATTTGGGGGAAAGGTATTCTAAGGAGAGGGAAAGAGAAAGAAAAAGCCTGCCAGGTGTGACTGGAAAGCAGAGCTGGACTTGGTCAGCAGGGGTTTGGTTTCATTGGAATATGGGTTCTAGTAAGGGTAGCAGCAAGAGTGAAGGCTGAGGAGGTTAATGGGGATCTCATCCTGAAACACTCAGCAGGCTGGACTTCATGCGCAAAAATGAAAGTCTCAAAAGATTTCTGAGATGGCATATTTTAGAAACACGTATCAGAAAGAGCCGTCTGGCAGGAATGAGCTGCAGGTATGTGTCACAGGCATTGGTTGGGTGGATTTGTAGGGAGAAAGGATGAAACCAGCTGTCCTTCTCCGTGAAGAAGGTGCCAAAGCTGAACCAGGGCATAGCAGGAAAGATAGCCGTAGTGGATGGCACTGGAGGGGAACTTGGTGTGAGAGACCCAGATCCTTTATCACCATTTGAGGTACTATACACCTATTTGCTTATTTGTTTACCACCTGGCTTCCCCAACAACAAGTTAAGCTCCAGATAGACGTGGATTCTGGCCTGTTTTATTCCCTGCAGTATCTCCAAAGGTACTTGGCACATGCTGTTGTTGTTAGGTGCTGTCGAATTGTGTCTGACTCATAGCTACCCTCTTAGGGTTTTCAATGGCTGATTATTTCAGGATAGCCTTGGGAGTGGATTGCCACATCCTTCTCCCATATTTGGCACATAGATGGTGCTTAATAAATATCTGTGATGTAAGTAAATAAATGATGTTTTCCTGAGGGTGTGGTGTCTTTTTTTTTTCTATCTAGATTAGCCCAAGAGAGCTGTTTCAGATTCATACACACCCCACGGTGCCATACTTCTCTAGGCCCTGTCAGCTCAAATGCTGCAACTAAAACCCTACTTATCCCTCCAAACAGATCCCACATTTTCCCCACCTGCACCCTTTGGAAGGATGAGAAGATTCCTTTGACACAGTGGCAGCAGCTGACCAGAGGACTTACAGAAACCCCTATTTCAGGGGGCCTGTCATGAGTCCTAAATAAGACAGCAAGTGCCTGTCACTCTCTGCTTTTCCCCTGTAGCGCTTACTACAAGTGTAAGTGATGAGTTGTTAGTATGATTATTTATTTATGAGACCTGTGGTTCTCAGAACTACCAGATCCAAATCCCCTTTTTATGAAAAATATTTTCTAGAACCTTCTTTTACTAGCCTGAAATAAAATGAATGGATATCATAACCTATGTACACACATATTTTTTAAAAATCAATATAATGCCCTAACTGTAATATAAAAAAGGAATAAAAGGAAAGTAAGTTATAATAAAACAGTACATATTTCAGTATGTGAACACTCTGGGAGGACTGTGCCGGGAAACCCAAGGAAGTAGTCAGATGTTAGTGGAGTGGCTACCGAAGCAATGCTATCAATGAGGACTGATACAGACATGTTGTTTTAAAGGGCCAAGTACCATGAGCTGTCATCAAGATGTGATTTTCCAAAGTGGTGACTATTTCTTAAGATCCAACAGCAATTTACCCATCGAGGGAGAAGCCTAGAAAAATTAATGCTGAAGCATATTTGAAATCATAAAACCAATGCAGATCCATCATTTTCAGTCACTCCAGCAAGCTACAGAAACTGAAGACAGTTGGAAAAAGAGGTTACTTGATGCAGGAAAATACATGCCCTACTTTTTAGATGTCTACAGAAATACCTATCCACATCCAGACAGCCTGACCTACAAAATAGGGGCAATTTTCAAGGTTTTGTTGTTTATATGTGTAATAAATGTCCAACTTTATGTTCTTTCTCATTAGAATGTGGTTCATCTTAAAAGTTTAGAGCATTTAAACTGACCAGAAGCAATATTTCCTTTTCAAAATAATACTTTATCACTCTCCTTTACTCTCCTGAAAGTGAAATTCATAGATAATATAGTCTACCCCACATATATTTTTAAAAAATCAATATAATGCTTTATAACAATAATATCAAGGAGAAATAAGAGGAAAATAATTTGTAACAAAAGTATACATATGTATATTATTACATAAATTCTCAGACACCATTATATGATGCAAACAAATGGTCTAAAGTTTGTATTATATATAGTACTGCTGTGGCTATGGTAACTACAAACACAAACCAGTGTAGGTATGTTGGACTGGTGATTCCAATACCATAAGCAATATTCCTATTGGCAACATGGTTTTTCCCAAAAGGTGAATATCTCTTATTAAAGTTGAAAATAAAGTGAAATGAAAAAAGAATTTTCTGATTTACCACTGTATTTTTTTTTAAAGTCATTGAATATAAAATTAAATATAAAATTTCCATGGAATCCAGCAATTCCACTGCTGGGTTTTTATGAAAAAGAATTGAAAGCAGGATCTCAAACAGATATGTGTATGACCATGTTCATAGCAGCATTTTTCACAATAGACAAAAGGCAGAAGCAATGCAATCCCATTGACCAAGGAGCAGATAAACAAAATGTGGTCTATGCATACAATAGCCTTAAAAAGGAAGGAAATTCTGGCACATAAGATACGGACAAAACTTGAGGACAGTATGCTAAGTGAAATCAAGCAGTTACAAAGAGACAAATACTATATGATTCCATTTACACAATGTATGTAGAATGGTCAAATTCATAGAGGCAGAAAGTAGAGTGGTAAAATCAGAGGCTGAAGGGTGAGTGAAAAATGGGAATTGGGAGTTGTTTTTGTTTAATGGGTATAGAGTTTTAATTTTACAAGATGAAAAAATTCTGTAAATATTTTACAGACCAAATATACTTGTAAATACTGAACTGTGTACTACTAAGAAATGTTAAGATGATAAATTTTATGATATGCATTTTACCGCAATAAAAAATCACTACATTAAAATCATACAAAAAACAAATTCTGTTATATATAAAAGTTAGGTTCTAGGGTAATTGTAAAGAAACTTTTTTTTCACCAACATGATGATTGAAAGTAATACAGAATAAAGAACAATTTTTCATTGTGTGGGCCTATCCTACACATCGCAGGACAACTTCTACTTTCCCCTTCCAGTTTCCCAGGCCAATAGCATCCTCCAACATTGTGATAACCCAAAACCTCCCTGCCAATTTCTAAATTCTGCCTATGGAAAGCCCACACCTATTGAGAACCACAACATTAGAGGATAAGTTCTGTGAGAGCAGAGAGCATGTGGTCCCAGGTTTTATTCATGATGGTATCCCTACCACCTAGCAAAGGTTTAGTACCCACTAGTAAATGTCCTCAATTTATTATCCATTAATTAAATAAATGAATGTGTCTCTGAGAATACAGGTTGTGTTTCTTTTTTCTTTGCTCTCCCCCCTCACCTACCCTAAGGCTCAAAAACATTTGTTTGTTCACTTAACAAATGTGTTATGAATGAATATTTGGATAAAACACAAAACGTCTCTACCTTGTAGAACTCACAGACAGTACAGAGAGACAGACATTAAACAAATAAACAGTCTAATGTAGCCAGGCTTTTACTCTGGTCCCAAGTGAATGGTAGTAGTTGTAATACTATAATAATAGCAGTAGTAGTGCTACTGTTAATAATTACTACTTCTACCACAGTGGCATCCCATCCCATTAGATCTCGGAAGCTAAGCAGGGTCAGGCCTGGTTAGTACTTGGATGGGAGACCTGGGAACACCAGGCCTGGGAACACCAGGCTGTCAGCTTGGGAGAAGGACCTGGCAACCCTCTCCCAAAAAACAATCAGCCATTGAGAACCCTATGAATAGCAGAAATGCACAACAGTAGTGTTTCGTTCTGTTATACATAAGGTCGCCAGGGGTCAGACACTGACTCAACAGTACCTAACAACAACAATAACCAAAAACCACTATTTGTAATATTAGATACCACTTATGGGGTATTTACTGGACACAAACCATATAACCTGCAATAACTCTTCTAATGCTGACTCAGCCCCTGAAGTTCTGTGCTATCAGAGGCCTGCTTGCTACCACAGTATCACTTCTCAAAGCCTCTCCTTTTCCATCCTCCACTGTCCATTCCTGCCAAGATTAGATTTTTTGCAGCCCTTCAAATAGGCCATACTCCCTTGGTTCTGAAGCACATGTATGCAGACCTGATTCCTATAAGACCCTTCATCCCCAATCTGCCTGGGAGAGTCCGACTCATCAATTTGCCCTCTCTTCCCTTTGGGAGACTCCTTGGTCGCTTCTCAGTGCACTTTCCTGGTGCCTCCACTTTGCCTGGACCTTCCTCTGTAACAGCACTTACAGCACTGCATTGCCAGTTTATCTGTGAGAGCAGAGACCACGTTCATTTTATTCCCCACTGTAGCCCCCATAGGAAACATTTGAATCTCCTGGGTTTCCCTTCTCCACCATCTGTCTGCTTCTATTTCTAATATCCTGTATCCATAACCCTCTTTGGATAAGTAAGCTTAAGCAAATTGAGCCAGTTTTCCTGCATGGACAGAGCTGGAAGTGTGTGAGGTTCAGGTTCACCCTTCATCTAAGGGACCGCCCTTAGCCACTGACTGATTAGTGCTGGATATCAAAGTCCTGCTCCTTTTGCCAGAAGTCAGAACAAATATGTAGTGTAACATGTGCTCCCAGGATCTGCTGCAGGATTCAGGTGAAGCCAGCTGCTGAGGGACTTTTCCTGAAGTGGCACTCTTGCTTGGTTTCTTCCCTTTTGCTGTTCCCACCCTTCTGTTATAGTTATCCTCTGGAAGCATTCCTTTATAAATCACTCTCACACAAAATGTTTGCCTAGGGTCTGCTTTAGGAAGCCCAACCTACAATACCTTCCACAAAACTAGTAAAGGAGCGAAAATGGTTCGATAGTTACTGATAGAGCCTCACAAAGCAATAGGTATCATTATCCCCATTTTACAAAAGAGGAAACTGAGGCAAAGAGTAAGTAGTTTTCTCTAACTCACCCAGCTAGTATTTCGGGTTCCAGGTCCATCTGTGACCCCAAATTGTATCTTTCAGCAATGCTATGCTATGTTCCTCTAGCCCTGTTTGAATGCTTTGGGAAACAGAGAAAGATGTTATATCCTTTGTGTCTCTTCCAGTACTAAATTCTTTCCTAGTGGTAGCTTCTTCCAGAATCAATGTTCACTCAAAACAAAAACATAAAAGCCTCCACAACCCTGGGAGATGCACATCAGCAACCCGACCCACCAGATGGAGGTTCTGCAGTTCAATTCTGTTATCAACTATCAGGAAATCTTCAAAGTGTTAAAGCTAAATAAAGATCTGTTCCTTAACACAGGATGAGGGGAGAGAAATTTGCAGGAATGTCCCATGGCATCAGGCATTGTCAAGAAGAGGGAGATAAAAAGTAATAGCCTAATTTTCATTAAGTGATTGCTCTCATAAAGAAAAAGAGAACTTGTCCTTACCAGGACATTAACCCTGCATTGCTCAGACAATTAAGGAAAGTCATAAATTAATCCACAATCACAATCTGAAAAGAAAATTTATCTTACCATAGAGGATAAAAAAGGGAGAGAAGTATCTTGGAGACAATGCTTCCTTAGTTATATTTGTAGGACAAGCCTTAACCCTCTGGACTTTATGCTTATCCCCATTACCCCATCTCATTTTTATCCTTCTTCCTTCTCTACTCACCTTTCCCTCAACACTCCTCACCCCACACCCTTGAGCTGAAGATTTAAGAAAGAACAAAGGGAATATTGTCTTAGCTACTCTCAAGGAATACTGGATCACTTTAATATGAAAATTCATTCAAGGAGTGCCCCTTTTCATAGTAAGACTGGAGATTCTTCATGGCTAAATACAAATGAAAATAATACGATGGTTAAGGAATTGCAGAATGTTATCATTGATTCTATTTTTATTTCCTTTGTTACTGCTAATGATAATATTTGAGCAATAGATTGAAGAGAGAACAAAAGGAGCAGAAAGGCAGAAGTGAGAAGGTACTTATCACCTACCTTGTTCTAGGCATTGTAAACACCTTTTATTGAAACTCAATCACAAATCTACCAAATAGGTATTGTTATCCCCATTTTAGAGATGTTGAAAGTGAGCGTGAAATCTCATGTTTCTTGCACAACCAAAATTTAATCCAAGCTCTATTTATTTTCAAAGACATATGGACCAAGAAAAATGGATGACAAAAAACTCTTAAATAAAGCTCCTGCTGTTCCATAGCCCTCTAGAAAGAAATAATGTCGAAAGTAAGATCACTTATAATCGTCTTTTGACAGGTGATGTTTTTCTTACCAGAGCTTGGAGGGGAAGCAAATGAGCATAAGGGGACAACAGACCAAGGCATTGGGGCATGAAGAGATGCCTAATGATAATGGCAATGATTCTCCTTTGTCATTTTGCCCATCAGTCAGTCTACATGCATTGCCTTGAGGAAAGAATGACAGAGCATAGAGAAGATCTGGCTTTGGTACTTGAGATTCAAAAGCCTAGATCTAAGGGAACAGTAAGAATTCATGTGACCATGGAAAGAAATTTGGGAGATAGAAGTTAACAGCAAAGCTTTTGGTCCTAGACAGGATCCCAAACCACAGCAGGAGAGAGGAAGACAAAGGGAAGGATGTGTTAGAGAATTTGGGGGCCTGGAGTGGAGTCAGGATCCAGAGACCATTAGGCAAGTGGGCAGCACTAGATTCCAGTTTGCTGCCAAGAACCTCCAACAATTCCTCTCCGTTGTCCTTCACTAGAGCAACAGCAGACAGAAACCTTAAGAGTGAACAACAGAGAAAGTTTGGAGTCAGAGAAGCAACAAGATGGGAAACAGCATCAGACACAGAGCAGGCCAATGGCGTCAATTGCTTTTCACCATGAGCACATCTGGCTTCCTCTGGATCCCTGCACAATAAGAGTTGTTATTGTTAGGTGCTGGTCAAGTCAGTATCCAACTCACAGCAACCCTGCATACAACAGGGAAAACACTATTGTCAGTGCTTCTCTGCTGTTCATAGGGTTTTCAGTGGCAGATTGATTTTTGGGTGTGGGTTGCTGGGTCTGTCTCCCAACAAAAAGAGTGGAGTACCAGAAAAATGTTTCTAAACCAATCCCTTCATACAAACACAAGTTTCCAGAGATAAGTGAAATTCAGGTTTAATTTATTGCTTCTGAGAGTTTTCTTTTGTTTTTGTTTTTGTTTGCTTTTATTTTTATTTTTTGAACCAATTTGAAACAACCACTTACAAACAAAAGTAGGATATCTTTCCAAACAGGGCAAGGTGACTTTCAAGTGTCTCTAACTTCCTATGGAATTGAAAAAAATATATAAAACATCCCTGCAGATCTTTAGAGAAATTCTCAGTGGAGAATTTGATATTAAATTTCTGCACTGCCAAAGTCCTTGGTGCCTGTAGCCATACCACTGTGGTGTCTGATCCGGTCAGATCTCAGAAGCTAAGCAGGGCCAGACCTCATTAGTTCTTGGATGGGAAACTGCCTGGGAACACCATGTTTAGGAGAGTGGCAGGTCAACAAAAAAAAAAAAAAAAAAGGAAAACCCTCAACTAAATGGATTGACAGTGTCTGCAACAATGGGCTTAAACATAAATAAGATCATGTGCCTGGCACAGAATCAAGGAGTGTTTCATTCTACTGTATGTAGGGTTCCTATGAGTCAGACCTGACTCAGTGACACCTAACAACAACAAAGTCCTTGGATTTCTCTTTGATAAGATCCTAATGCTTGAGTTGATGTGGATTGCATATTATTTCTAAATCATAGCCATCAGATATTTTTAAGCATAAGTGAATTAGTATGTCCTTCTACTTTCTGACAAATACTGAACTGACAAAAACTGAAAGAAGAACACAGGAATGGTATCCTATTTACTTGTGTTTTTTGGTCTAATAAAATAATGCACCTATTATAGTTTAGCACGGATAGTATAAAGATTTGAGGATATTATCTGATACACAGTGGCTGATGATTCTTTTTCCATTCAGACATACCAATTGCCAACAGTATCTGGAGCACATAAAAATATCACAATACATACAAATGGTACTTGAAATATAGTATTAATATGCATCAAAACTCCACAGTTTACCCTGAATATCTACTTCTACAGCAACATTTGCATGAAGATATTCATAACAATATTATATAACTGCAAAATATGGAAAAACCCATATGCCTATCATTAGATTTTGATTGAATAAATTATGTTGCATCTACACAGTGGCATATTACACAACCGCCCAAAAGGATAAAGATGATCTCTATGAACTGATACAGATATATTGCTAAACAAAAAAGCAAAGTACAAAGGAGCATATATATGTTAAAAAAAGAGGAAAATATCTATATCTATCAACCACCTAATTATATCTATCATGATTTTTATAAAAAAGAAACAAAGGAAGAATACCTTATAAAGTTATATAAATGGTACCCATATGGATAAGAAGCCTGCAGCCTTAGCCCTGTGGCATCCGATCCCATCAGATCTCGGAAGCTAAGCAGGGTCAGGGCTGGTTAGTACCTGGATGGGAGACTGCCTGGGAACACCACAAGCTGTAGGCTTGGGAGAAGGACCTGGCAACCCCCTCCCAAAAATCAATCTGCCATTGAAAACCCTATGAATAGCAGAGAAGCACTGACAATAGTGTTTCCCCTGTTGTACAGAGGGTCGCTATGAGTCGGATACCAACTTGACGGCACCTAACAACAACAACAACAACAACAACATATGGATAAGATGGAATACAGTAATGGGATAAGGATGTGAAGCAGAACCCTCTGAACTTGCTAATGCAGATTTGATTTTTGTGGGACTTTCTATAAGATTAACTTTGATTCCTCAAAAAGTTGAGAAAGTTTGGGAACAGCCTGAATAATTTTTCTTAGATTAAAGGAGACTGAGATATGACAACTAAATGCAATGTATCATCTTTACAGCATCATATATATATATTTATATATGTATATCATATTTATATATCTACATAAATCATATGTATATAGTGACTATACATATATTTATCTACCTATGAAACATAAGTAGCACAGTGTTAACAACTGGGAAATAAAACAATTATAATGTTTGCAAAACAACTAACTCAATCTGCCAGCTTCTCTTTAGAACAAGGTTAGACATGTCATGAGACATTTGTATTTGTCTTCTATGAACTATCTGTTCATGCTATTTGCCCACTTTTATTCTGAGTTATTAGTCTCACTGATTCAGAGCAGATCATCCTACAATGAAAAGATAAGCCCTTTGTGATACAAGATCCTTCCTCCAGCTGTTCTTTCAACATTTTTATGGCATTTTATTTCCTAGATTTTTTTTAACTTACTGTAGTCTTAGTTATCAAACTTTCCTTTAGGTTACAAGTGTTTGGATTATGCTTACAAGGCCAAGATGTCACCCACATTTTCTTCTAGTATATTTATGGTTATATTTATAATTAAATGTTTAAATCATCTGAAATTTATATAAGTTTAAGTGAAGTAAGGATAAAATTTAATTTTTCTCCATAGCTTATTGTTGCAACATCTTGTATGTAGTAACTTATTTTTCTCCATTGCAAAACTCCTGTATATATTTAGGTCAACTTCCTATATATTATCTCTTTTAATCCTTAAAATGCCTCGTAAGACCAGTATTGCTACAGATGAAGTTACTGGAGGCAGGGAAAGTACATATGTCAGCTTTCTGAAAACATGGCAGCAGTAGAATATGGAGATGAAGACTTGAAGAAAATTTAGGACCATGGAAAATGCATTTGTGTTAGATAAAAGCTTCATAAATTAATAAACTTCACTGTATTTATTATAGCTCTTGCCAAAGGAAATAAATGCAGTAAATGCCTTGTTAAAAAAAATACCACATTATTGGCTAAATTATTAGTGAGCAGTGACCCTAATTAACAAGGTAATAACTTGCCAACTTGCTGATGGGGCAGTTTTTCAGAACTCATCTGTGCCAGGTAAGCCTCCCCTACAGGACAGGAAAATGTATTATACTTAGAAGGACACAAAAAAAAAAAAAAAAACAAAAAAATAAAACTCTGATGATTGATTGGCACTCTGAAAGGTGTGTGTTCTATTCCCTATGCCTCCTCCAAGTCCTGCTGTCTCCCATTCCCGACCAGAGACGAGATGGTAGAAGGAGACCTTTCCTCCTTGGCAAGGACATATTTTACATTTCCAATAGGGCCTAAGTCTAGGGATCCTTCACTCCATATACTCTCCAACCTCATCTTTGCTTCAGGCTGTAGCTTTTGGGTACCCAGTAGGTTGAGCTTGAAGCTGCTGACTATTCTAATTTCTTTCTTGCCCTCTTAGAAATCAGCGTTCATGACAATGTAGCCCACCATCTATAGGAGACTAATTTTCTCAAGTAGTGAGCAAGCAGGAGGTGTTAGCTCTGCCTGATTACTGAAAGCTGAACAGCCTGCCCAGCGCTCTTCCGATTTTCATTTTCCAAGGTTTATGTTAGGGAAAAGAGGTCAGGGAAGGTCAATTCCATCCACCCTGCTGATCCCAGACTGAACATTGATCTGAACAGGAGAGGCCAAAAGACCCAGCTCTGATGTAAATGTGAATAAAAAGGCAATTGATATGGTCTTTGGGGTTACTAGCAAAAAGCAAATATACTGGGACCCATTTACTTTCTTTTTTTAATAGAACCATGGTATGGGGGAAGTAACATAAGTTCATATTTGAATCCAAAAATTAAAACCGCATGCTTCCACAAGTCTTCTTTTCTGATGATTATTAATATTAATTTTAAAAGAATTTCTTTTGCTCTCCCAAAAGTTTAATTAAGACACATGTTCTAACAAATCAAGTATAGGCTCAGACCCAAATCAGTCCATCAATCCATGAATCAATATTTATCAGAGATGCCAACAAAATAAAATATCGACTCAGATGAGGTTCCCTTCAGAGAATAATTTGAGGTCTCATCTTCTCCTGGCTCAGTAATTTAGGAAAACATGAGGTGTGACTATAAAGTAATGATACTGATTCCACTTGTCACACATGAAAATCAACTTTGTCATTTATATAATTCCAGTCACTTATATAATTTGAGACCTTGTCACTTACATAACTTGGAACAATTTGGGGGAAAAAGAAAATTTTTGTGATGTGTTCTGTCTCAAGAAAAAGGAATATTGAGGCTGAATTCTCTGTTCCTATAAACTGATCACTTGGGTTTGATTTTAGTTTTAGAGTTTTATGGGATCAAGTGTCTGCAATGTTTCAAGGACCTCCTATAAGTCAGGCTGTGTAGTATTATATGTACGTGTGTGTGTGTGTGTGTGTGTGTGTGTGTGTGTGTTTTCATCAGAGGAAGTGAAATTGGAGGCTCTTAAAAGAAGAGAAAATAATTTTAATAATTTCCAGTTGAATTGAACAGGTGATAACTAATGCCCCCAAAACCACCACTTATAGCTATGTGACCTCAGCAAACTTTCTAGCTTCTTTCTGCCAGTTTCCTCTGGACAGTGGACGTAATAGCTACTCCCTCATGTGCTTGGGCTGGGGTTTAGCTCATTTGGTAGAGTGCCCTCTCTGCAGTCTCTAAGGCCCTCTGTTCCATCCCCAACCCCACAAAACTGAGAAAAGGACATGGCAATCCACTCCCAAGGCAATCTCAAAACAATCAGCCATTGAAAATCCTATGAGGGTCACTATGAGTCAGACGGACTCAATAGCACCTAACAACAATAACCACCTCAGATGCTTGATGTGAGGGCCAAAAGTGATCCTGTATGATAATGATTATGGTTCTATGATAACATTGCAGAGGGATGGTGGTTGCTATTTTTGCAGCAAGATTGCAATCAGCTCTCAAGGATTTTTTTCTGGAACTGGGAGAAAGCTTGACTTTTGAAGCACCTCAGTTCAAATACCTTGTTTCATAGGAAAGAAATTGTACCCCATAAAGGCGATATGACTCGGCCCATGGTAGTGCAGGATGGAGGGCAAATATCAACCTAATCTCCTAATCCTTTACCTTATTTGCATAATTATGGGGACAGTGTGTTGCTCAAAGTAGCAGGGAATGAGTACTGTGGAAGCAGTTTGAGGTACACAGACGGTAGACATTAAGTAAAGTCAGTCAACAGCATTTATTGATTGATTTCTGTGTGAAGAGCATTGTATTATTTGCTGAATGGGATTGCTGTATACTTATTCTTCAAGGCATAGAGTTGACCTGGTATAGGTTGACCCGAATTTTTCCGTCAAAGCTTTCCCCAGATAGCTGCTTAAGCAGCTGTTAATGGAAAAAAAAAAAATCCTTCCCAGCACCTTTTACTTCCCAGCCTCACTGGTGCTACCACGGTGCCCCAGGAGGCACTGCATAGCTTGTCCCCAGTCTTGAGAAAGATGTTGAATCCAAAGTATACGTCAAGAAACTATGCTCTGCAGTATTTAAAAACGAGCAAGCAAACAACTTTATACCATGCCACAGGGCTAAAGCAATTGTTATTTTCTCATGTAATTCATTTTCAATTTAATAACCTTAAAATCTGAATATTTAATTGTACCCAATGTTCTTAGATTTTACTTCTCCCTGCAAATTATAGCAAAAACTCTAATAAACATCTTGGTGCATGAGATGAGAGCTGCAGCAATTTTCCCCCTTTCCTCTGACTCTGCAATAGGTCTCTTGTATTAAGGGGGTGGGGATAGCATGGATTTGGCATTCCAGCTGAGTTCCAGGCACTTGTGTATGGGCAGCATATGCACTTCAAAGAGGACAAAGCAGAAAACCAGAAACTCAGAAAGGTCCCTAAGCACTTGCTCCTGCTGTCTTCTCAGGAGGTGTTTGGGTTTGCTCCATCTTCCATCTCTATTCCTACTTGGTCCCTTCAAAATTAAACTTTTATTACAAATCACCTTCATTACAATTAGCATCAATTCTTCCTCTGAATCTCTTTGGGGTATTGAGGAGAGAAACAGGAACATATGTTTCCAGTAAGTAAATTCTTTATATCTTGATTATTTATTTACGCCATAAGTGTGTCCTGATGAAGGTATTTTGGAGGTATTTTTGTTGTCTGCCCATCTGAACTTGTGTTTGCCTGGAGGGGGTATTGGAGGTTGGCAGCCACCAAAGGAAGCATAGGACCTCATAATCTCTAGGAGAGGTAATAATTAAAAGAATTTCAAGGTAGAATTTTCCATCAACCAACTAAATTCTATGAATGGTCAGGCACAAACCAAAACATCAAAACAAGTAAAAGACCTCAGTTCTCTGTTTTTCAGGCTTAGCTGAGCTGTCTAATATTGAAAATTTGAATGCTCAAAATTTGAATATTGTCAAATTTGAATATTCAATTGCATCCAGTGTTCCCAGACTTTTATTTAGGGTTACGTGTTGCAAGGAGTGTAAATTTTGCTTATAAGATGTCTGTGAAGGAAGAGGCTTCAGTGCCAGACTTCTCAGTGGGCTTGTCAGCCCCACAAGTAAATGGAACTAGAAATAGACAGAGAGGTGATCAGTAGTAGATAGATAAGTACAGACACAGATACAGAAACAGATAAAACAGAAAAGGATGCAGTCAAGTAAGCTGCTAAAAGGGAAAATAATGTTTCCACTTTTAAAGGAAAGCACAAAATCCAGCTCTTGTCATTATCAAAGGCATTTACTCTGTTATGTCTTGTAGTTTTGTTGCTGTAGTTTCATCTCCTCAGAAAGAAATATTATTTAGGGGTTATTAAACAAGGGCCTGCAGCTGTACCACTGTGGTGTCCAATCACATTAGCTCTTGGAAGCTAAGCAGGGTCGGATCTGGCTAATATTTGGATGGCAGACTGCCTGGGAACACCAGGTGCTGTAGGCTTGGGAGAAGGACCTGACAACCCATTCCCAAAAAAACAATCAGCCATTGAAAACCCTGTGAATAGCAGAGAAGCACTAACAACAGTGTTTCACCTGTGTATACAGGGTTGCTATGAGTTGAACACCGGCTCAACTGCACCTAAAAACAACAGTTAAACAAGGGAGCGATGTATAATTTTAGAAAGCAGGTCATACATATATATAAGTTGTAATAGTCAGACTTTTGTCACTGTGACAAAATAACTGAGCAAAACAACTTAAGGGAGGAATTATTTATTTTGGTTCAGAGTTTTAGAGGTTTCAGTCCATCACGGCGGCCAGGAAGCAGGAAAAGAATTCTCTGTGCCAGCAGGCTTTCTCCACTTCCCCTTTGCTTCCATCCAGGCCCCTCAGCCTATGGGAAGATGCTGCCCTCATCCAGGGTGGGTCTTCCTCCATTAGTTAGCCCTCCAGAAATGCCCTCACAGACACATCCAAAGGTGTGCTTTACTAATCTCCTATGTGTATCTCAGTCCAATCAAGGTAACAATCAAGATTAGCCATCACAAGTAAGGAAGATTTCTATAATTTGAAATTTTGAAATTTTATATTACTTATAATTCCTTTATTTTGTCTATCTATCTATCATCTATCATGTATCTATCTATTTAGTGGTACTGGGAGGTTGGACCAGGGCCTTCTGCATACTTTGCAAGTGTTCTACCACCAAACTGTGCCCTCAGCCCCTTCTTTATTTTGAAACAAGGTCTGGCTAAATTGTGCAAGCTTGCCCCTGGCTTCGAACTTGTGATCCTGAGTTGCTAGGATTATCAGCAGGTGCCATCATGCCCAGCTTCTCTGTTTCTCTATTAGATGATCCCCATTACCTTGTGGTAATTAGTGTTCAGGCCTGAAGATGAAACCCATCTCTTAACTCCACTGGATCTAAGAAGGCTTCCTGGAAGAAAAGGGCTTTCCCATCGTGCAATACCTCAAAGCAGATGTCCAGGGGAAAAAAGAAAGGGGCTTTGTTTTTGAACTAATCTGGGAAAAAAAATCTATGACTCTTCACTAAACTCTTTAAAAATCTAATCTACAAGTATCTTTTTAACACCTCATCCTGAGAATATCATTTGTCCTATGACTCAGCTGCTGTTTATGCAACTATCTAAGTCAATGACTATGAGATATACATGGATTCATACTACCCTTTGGACTCAAAATTTAAGCCTGAAATCAAGCAAGCAGCTCCATTTTCTTCATTTTATTGAGGTTAGAAGTGTATTTAAGAAATCTGCCACACTGTACGTTAATAAAACAGGGCATGCCTTAGGCTCGCCAACTCCATTTTACTCACTTAATCACCTAGAACGCTCTCAGCTCAGAAATCTGAAGATGGCAAGAAATATCCTGCATGCCTCATTTTTAGCATTCATAAATCTTCACACATATGTTTCTCCCTCCACCCCTGCTTCCTATGATTCAGTCACTTCATATTGTAATACTCTGTTGATTATTGATTTTTGGTTAGGGTTGGAGCCCAGCACAGCTGTGTGAGCATTCGCTGCCTTCAATTGGCTGGTATACCACCTCTTGCCTACTCCATATTGACAGGCATCCTCTTACTTTCAGATTGGTGTTGGTGAGCTGATGAACATACAGGAGGGAGATCATGACCTTTTCTCTTATCTGGACAGCTCTTAGCTTCATAAACATTTTGTTGTTGCTGTTGTTTTTTGCTGTAGGGTGTTATTAACAACAGAGTGATAGAACAAAGAAATGAAGAGATGGGAAACACATCAGTGTATGAAATTTTCTTTCTTAGGACACCCTTGAGGCTCAAGGGAGGTCTAACTACAAAGGTGTTGCCTTTCTCCTCAGAATAATAAATTTTACACATGCATGCCCACGCACATACATATTCTAATGAGGACGTGGTTTGCAAACTAAGTGTGAGTGATTCCCCTCAGTCATGAAAGTTTCCAATTCTGCTTTCACTGGAAACCAGTTTATATGACTAGAACAGAAAATCAAAGTAAGTAATTGAATTTTTTTTATGGGAGTCATGAGTTAAGACAAGAAACATTATAATTATATGCAGCATGTTGATGATTAAAATTTAATGAGTTCATTTCTCCTATATTTGAAGACTATGTAATTCAGCCCTGTGGGATTACTTAGGACAAAGGTGTTAAAAACATAGACAAATTATTACTAGTCTGGGTTTGCAAGCCCCAGGGGCCCTCCAAAACACACATACACCTTTGCTTCACAAGTCTTGCATCTGAATTTAAGGCTCTCAAAGGTGTGAAGAAGCTAGTCATTTTTAGATGAAATCCTGAATTTAGACTCTATATAGACCTATTTCATATTTACTATGCAGCTCTGAAGGAAATTCTTGAACCTAAGTGTGTGAAGAGTTTCTTGAGAGAATATTCTGCCTTTCCTTTGGGGTGAGTTAAATTCAAATTAAATTTCCCAGATCACTAGGTTTATTCCAGGCCAGTTTTTGTTTGTTTTGTTTTGTTGTTGTTTTGTTTTGGGGGTTGTTTTTGTTTTGTGAGACAGGGTCTTGATGTGTAGCCCAGGTTGGACTGGAACTAACTATGTAGACCAGCTGGCCTCCAACTCACATTGACCTTTCAGCCTCAGCTTCCTGAACAATAAGATAATGGGCATGTGCCACTTGGCTTACTTTAGAATGTTTTAGTTTATGACAATATTCTCAGTAATAAGAAGCTTCAATGAAAAAGTATGAAATAAGCATAAGGAAAGCTATAGAGCAAGAACCTATGTAACTAAATGAAGCTAGAACCAGGGATTCACCCTGAGATGTTTGCAATGAAACATCTCTGTGACAACATTAATTATCCTAAACTAGTCATTTCTATTGACTTTGTTTACCTTTCTGAATACCTAATCCTTTCTTTGCTTTTAGATCTCAAATCCTAATGCGTATGTGTGATAATGTAAAAATCAACAAAATCTTGGTTTCTTTTAACATGTTATTCTTAGGTTATAGATGTACAAAATAATATTTGAAAAGAGTAATTTAATTTTATTGGCACCTTAAAAGATGTGCAATTGTATTGCCCTCTCCCTCACACTTTAAGATAAGATTCCCCCCTTTAGCTTGAAAACAGACACCATATGTCAAAAGTACTCGAAAATAGAGATTTAAAACAGAAACATGATATAACCTTAACTCTAACGTTCCCAGTGCCGGCAGCCATAATAGCACTGTGGCTTCTGATCCCGTCAGATTTCAGAATCTAAGCAGGTTAGTACCTGGTTAGTACCTGGATGAGAGACCACAGGGGAACACCACATACTGTGGGCTTGGGAGACAGACCCGGAAACTCACTCCCACAAATCAGTCCACCACTGAAAACCCTGTGAACAGCAGAGAAGCACTGACAATAGTTTTGCCTGTTGTACATAGGGTCACTACGAGTTGAATACCAACTCAACCGCACTTAACAACAACAATGCTCCCAGTAGGATTTGACCAATAAACATAAAATACCATAAAAAAACAGAGAAGAGGGAGATGATTTGAAATTGTAGTAAGCAGTGCTTTGTATTTCTGTATTGCATTTCATCTAAGCATCTCAACCACTGCATATACATTAAAGTATTAAATCTTATATATCTATAGAAAATCATAATGTTTCTTCCTCTGCAATGCATGTATCTACTTTGGAGATCTCATGGAAAGAGAGAATTCCCAGAGCGTCCTTCAGACTTGTCCCTCTGAGAATTCTCTCCTGGTCTCTGATACAGCATCCTCAGCTCCTTCCCAGGTACCATCATCATGTATAGAAATATAGAAGTGATCCTAACTATAATCCCAATTCACTTATTTATTAATATTTAAGTTATCTCCTTCCAGTCTGACATGCATAACCCTGACATGCTTGTGAATCACTAAACCAGGACCATACTGCCTCTATCATGTACACATGCATCCTGCATTCACAGTGCTTAAAATTCTTCCTGCATCAGTCACAAGGGTGAGTTGCATGGATACTGTCCATTAATAAGAGACTTGGATTAGCTAAAACTCTATTTCTCTGAGGGTGTCAAGTAAGGTCCTGGATAGGCTTACTAAATGAGGAGAAGATTAAATCATCACCTGGGTGAACCAGAAAAATATCACTTTTCTCATAAACTGTCTACTTTTCTAGGGCCCTACAGACCTACCGAAAGACAAAAAATTTGAGGACTGAATCCTGTTGATAAAATATAGTCCATGGAAATTCCTCATAGCTTGTTGTTAGGTGCCATTGAGTCAGACTCATGCCGACCCTCATAGGGTTTTCAATGGCTGATTGTTTTGGGATTGCTTCAGGAGTGGATTGCCATGTCCTTCTCTCCTTTTTGCAGTGCTGGGAATCGAACCCAGGTCCTCAGTGAGCATAGTATGGCACTCTACCAAATGAATTAAACCCAAGCCCCTCCTCATAGTTACTCAAAATAAAACCTGTATACTCCATGACCCATATACATTTAGGATTTTGTTTTATGACTACAGAGACAGTTGAACAATTTCCCTCAAAATACCTGTTTATTCAGAATATGAGATCATGACCTTATTTGGAAATAAAGTCTTTGAACATATATTCCAAATGTGGTCAACCAGATAAGAGTGGGCCCTAAACCCAGTGACTGGTGACCTTATGAGAAAAGGATGGATACAAAATATTAAATAGATTTTTTTAAAAACACAGAAATAAAACACAGAAGAAGATGGGACGCAGAGACACAGAGAAAAGATTGTTATGTGAAGACAAGTACAGATTGGAGAAGTATATCTACAAGTTAAAGAATATCAGGTATTAGCAGCAACTATCAGAAGCTGGGAGATAGCTCTGGGGTGGTTTCTTGCTCAGAGATTCCAAAAGGAACTAACTCTTCTGATATTTTGATTTCAGGCTTCTGTTCTCCTGAACAATGAAGGAACAAATACATGTTGTGTGAATCCACACAGTTTGTGGCAATTTATTATACCAGACCTAGGAAACTAAGGGGGAGAAGGACCCGGCAACCCACTCCCAAAAACAATCAGCCATTGAAAACCCTATGCATAGCAGAGAAGTACAATAGTGTTTGGCCTGTTGTAGTAGGGTTGCTATGAGTTGGACATGGACTCGATGGCACGTAACAACAACAACAACAAGGAAACTAAGGTAATATAGACTATATCCTCATTAGCACCATTAGTATCATCATTCCTGATATTCATTAAGCCTTCTCAGCCAGATTGTGCTATATATCTTATCTAAACTAGAAAACAACCTATAATAAAAAATGTGATTATTTCCAGATGAGAAACTGAGACTTGGAGACATCCACGGCTTCATAAAAAATGAAGAGCTGACTCTCAAACCCAGTGCTCTCTAATACCAAGCATTCTTCTGGTAAATTGTGTTCATACAACATAAGATGATATTGAGACTTTCATTTAAAAAATAGACTCTGAAAAGATTTAGCCTGGGATCAACATAAATGCAGCCCCATCTCCAATACCTTTTATACCTATACCCATGTTACAGCACAATCATAATTAAAGTTTAAAATGATGAGCTGATATGTGATGAGATCTCCATTATCAGTATTGCCCCTCTCATGTATTACATGGACCAAAGAAGGGGACATTTCAGCAAAGTTTCCAACAGGAAATTAAACAAAAAGAAAATTTTTTCCCCTTAACTGTTTACCAGAAGATTATCAGTATCTTTTTGGCTAATTGGAATTGTATTACATTTAAGAACCTAGTCCTCCCCCCCGCCATCAAAGACGGACAAGCCATTTTACATATTGAAGGAGAGAGAGCCTGTCTTTTCCCCTTCTCAAACACCAGTTTATATCACAACACTGTTATTTTTGTGCATAGAATTGGCTGCATAGCCCCAAAAGGACATGATGCTGTCATTTCCAAGATTTTTGTTTGACTAACCTTGGAATAACCTAATGTGCCTTTCTCTGGCAGCCATTCAGCCTCAATTCAGCTGAAAGCAGCTTTTAAAGAAATAGAAGATACAACATTTATTCAACATTCAACCAACATTTGTTGAGCACCTATAACATAAAAACCTGATTACAGATTAGTATTATTGACATATACATAAATAACTATATGATAAATGTACAAATAAAAGGCGTGTAAAGAAAAATGTTATAGGTGTTCAGAGTAAAGCATGAGACAAAAGTGATTATGAAAAGCTTTATGGAAGAGGGACAATTAAGAACTTAGTCTTGGAGGCTGGATGTGACCTGGCCAGGTGAGATAAACAGAGAGTTGGGAGTGAGGGTACAAATGCCTAAGAATAGGCACAAGGGTTTCTTGACACCGTTCCTCCCTTTATTGAAGGGACCTGTGAGTTCCACAATGCACTACACATTATATCAAATTCCCTGAGTGCCAGAATGTAGCCTCAGTAAACTTGATGTCATCAGAGCCCAGCACAAAGTAGCTATTGAAGAAAATGTGTATCTAATTGAATGGTCAATATATCTATTAACGAAAAAATAAATGATCATTATGTTGCAAAGAGAACAGCAACTGAAGCCTCCATCTTTCTTTCAAAGTTAATGGAGGAAGCAGTAGTTTTATTGGAACTAAGGGAGAACCACGCCTGCAGCTGTAGCACTGTGGCATCTGATCCCATCAGATCTTGGAAGCTAAACAGGCTCGGGCTTGGTTAGTACTTGGATGGGAGACCACCTAGGAACACCAGATGCTGTAGGATTGGGAGAAGGGCCTGGAAAGCCACTCCTCAAAAAAATCAATCTGCCATTGAAAACCCTATGAATAGCAGAGAAGCACTGACAATACTGTTTCACTCATTGTACATAGGGTTGCTATGAATCCAACACCAATTCGAGGGCACCTAACAACAACAAGGGAGAGCCAGCCCCCAGCATCACATAAAATTCTATGAAGGACTAGTGGGGAGCAGTGTACCCTCACTTCATCCATTCATCCTCAGACACTTGCTATCCAAATGGGAGCTTCTCCTGAGATGGTCCAGAGGCTAGAGGCCAGAGGGAAGGGAGAGAAACATCCATTATCTGGCTAGCAAGGTCACAGAAAACACAGGGTGAAGAGGAGGGTAAGGGCTGCCTTGCCTGGAAAATTGTCTGACTGTGGAAATCTGACCTGTGCAAAAAGGAAGCCCAACAGAACTTTAATTTGGTTTCCAAGAGCAAGTCTATTTTTAGATAATCCTTTCTTTTAGCAACAGACCAGCAAGTGCAAGGAAATACTTACAATTCATCATGACTTATACACATAATGCATCATGACAGATATACACCTATATGTGTATACATATATGCATGTGTGTGTATATATATGCACGTTTCTAAGGCTTATACTATTTCTTGATCTTTTTCTTTAATTTTCAGATGAAACGCTCAATGTGAGCAGAAAAATGAATCTAGTGTCCAATATCCTATTAAGAAGTGAGGGGCAATAGTTAGAATAAATAAGAAGTTCACCTACTGGGGGAAATGTGGATGACTTATTGTAAACCCTGCCAAGTCAGAGCGAGCCAGCTCATTCACCCATCTGGGGTAGCCCCCAGCTCATATCAGACTAAAATGACTCTCCACACTATAGCACTCAGATTAAATGTACTTCCCAGGAGTTTTTAGTCTGTCAAACTCAGAGAAGGCATGGATAATAGACTGTGTCACAGTAAAGACAAAAGTACTTCAGTTAGAGCCAGGGCCCCTGCATTCCACAGGCAACATGGGGCCAGGGTAACCAAAGGGTCTAGGGAGGGTGTGAGCCTCCCAGGCCACCAGAAGGGACTTCTGTCTGAATCATCTACCATTTAAGAACATATTGTCTTCACCCAATTCAAGACATCAAGAAAGGCACTTGTGTAGGAAGAAGGGATGGACCAAGAGTCAGTAGACTAATAACTAATCCTGACACCATTAGCTCTCTGTAGGATGATGACAAAGGAGATCTGTACCTACTATGTGCTAGGCAACTTGACATGGGCTTTCCTATGCCTTATGCTGTCTGACCCTCAGTTTTCTCATGCATAAAAGGGAGATAGTGATGCTTCCTCTGTTTCACTCTGTGAATTCACTCTGTGAATTCTCAAGGAACTCTGTACATCTGGAAAGATCATACAGATGGTCTTTGGGGGATGCCTTTGTATATCCGGGCTGAGTCAAGTTGTGACAAAGGCAGAACTGTCCTCCCAGCAAATTCTAAAGCATGCCCAAGTCAAGTAGAAGCACAGAATCTTCCCATTGACATCTTCTCTAACAAGGATTATAAATACTCAATGCATCAGGTGTCAAGGCAGATTCAACTCACCATCACATACATGGGTATATATTGAAAAAGCTGAACACAAGACTGCAGAAAGCTTAGAGATATTCTTCTTCTTTATTTCTTTTGTCCTTTTTTCCTTTCATCCTTACTCTTTTCTCGTAATCTCCACAGTTATAACCTAGGAGTGTTTTAAACCCACCCTAGTCTCCTAGCCTCAATACCAATCCCACAGTAAACCTAACGTCTTAGGACAACCATGATAGTTCTACCCTTTGATGACCATTTACATGTCATGCACAAAGCTAAGTACTTTGCATACATTCTCTCCTTTACCCCTCCAGCAACTTTGTGAGATAGTCACTATTATCGCTGTCTTATAGATGAGGTAAGTGAGACAAAGAAAGACTAAGAAACCTGCCTCAGATCACAGCTGCCAAATGCCACAGACGGGCTATGAGTCTGAAATATCCATGCCCTCATTCACTTGTTCTACCATGGTGAAGCCAAGCCTGTGTTTCCAGGCTGATAAATGCCAAGTGGCCCATCAAGAATAGCAGTGATTGCATGTGGTTCCATCAACTCTACTCAATGAGTCCTAGGTCTTCTTTAAGAGCCACCAGGGCTAGTAGCTGGGTGGTGACTTCTGAACCTGAACTCAGGTCCTCAGACGCCAGGGCTAGTAGCTGGGTGGTGACTTCTGAACCTGAACTCAGGTCCTCAGACACAAAGACCATTTGTAGGAGTGCAGGACAGGAGCAGGTAGTTACCTCTTGTGCACCCACCCCATCCATGTACTGTAACTATGCCAGGTATTTTCCATATTGAACACAGATGCCCCAGCAGCCATTGCTTCCTTGCCCAGAATCCTCTCTGTGAAGAGTCTGAAGAAATGGCTCAAAAGGAAGAGAAAGTGAAGAAATATATGAGCAACAGAGATGAGCATTCACTGCACTAACAGAACCTATTTGGAAGAGTGATTTCCTCCAGCCTTTGCATGCTAGGCCAGTCCATGTGTTCTGAGCACTGCTCCACCCAAGTTTCCAAGGGCTCATATATCTTGTATTCCCCAAGTTGCTGCCTTCCTAAACCTGTGCCTGGGAAAGGTGTTCATTGGCTTTCATGGACCTTATACTGGCACCAATTTGTCACTCCCTTTTGACATCCCTAAAAACTACAACACTTGACATCCCAACATAATCCCTAGCTTCCATATATGCTATTCATTATAGTGACAGTGCACCAAAGGAAGAATAAGTAGGCTGAACTTGGCCCTAGCCTTCCTAGTCTTTAGTCCTAGGTTTTCATCCAAAATCAACTAACCTCTTACATCTGAGTTTCCATGTTCGAGGAGTGGATACAATGGTAACCACCATGGATGCTTCTCTAGATTATTGTGGAGGATCTTAATGCTATAAAAGGGGCTGTTACATCAGGTGTTATTGTAACTTAAAGGCAGTTTTTAACAACACTGGATTTGTCCCAAATTTAACACTTTAATTCCTAGATATTGTCAATTCTAAAAATTATTCTAAGAACATAGCACTCAGAGCCACATATACTTCCCAAAATGATTATATCTGTGCTCCTATTTTGAGTCAAATGGAGCCCCACCACAGGCATAAATAACCAAGAAGATCATCTACTTGACTGATGCATGGTTCCAAAAAGAACTATTTTGCTTCTGTGAAATGCTGATTTCAAATAATTCTTCCCTAAACACATGACTCTCTAGAAATTGCTGTTTTTAAATTAAGTTTTATGTCCCAGGTGCCACGGCCCACACCTGTAATCCCTACGTCTCAGGAGGCTGAGGCAGGAGGATCACAAGTTCGAGGCCAGATGCAGCCTGTGTAAATTACCAAGACTCTGTCTCAAAGTAAAAAAATAAATAAAAATGAGTCTTGAGTGCAGCTGAGTAGCAGAGCACTTCCCCAGCATGCATGAGGCACTACGTTCAACCCTCCAGTACAGATAGATAGATAGATAGATAGATAGATAGATAGATAGATAGATAAATAAATAATTTTTATTACATATTAATCAAATAGTTCTCTAAAATATGTAAGTTGATGAAAGTATAACCAAAAGTGATGTAATAGTTGCATAATGGAAATAGCAAAACCTTAGTACTCTATATCCTGTCAACATTTATAATTTATAAACAAACATAAAAAATAAAGTCTCAATTTTGAGAAGAAAAAAAAAAACACTAGGATGTATGTTTTCTTGGCAAGCAGGATCCACAGAAATTCAAGGGCAGCTGCTGCCCAGTGCCCTCTCTCAAGTCCTTAGCAGAGAAAAGCACTAGACTTTTCTGTTAAATAAATAAATAAAATTTCATATTCAAATGCTAGAATTTGGATCTGACATTCCTATGATATCTGGAACAACTGAAGTTACTTATAGGATTTATAATCATTTGTTTTAAGATTTGAAAAGAAAAGCACTAAAATACATAGCACCACCACCCTCTTCCAAGTATGAACCACATGCATCTGAGATCTACCTACCACCAATGAACTAGTTAACCAAAAATCTCGCCAAGAAGGATAATGCTCACATCCACAAGGCACAATGATTGCAAGTGAACTATAGATTTCAAACCAAATTACCTATTTCTTGAAATAACATATGTGTTACTAGAATGGATTTGCCATATTGATAAAAGCAATGACATATTGCTTTATTTTTCTAAATCAAATCTCAAATCTGGCTGTAAGCCCCTACTCTCTACAGTGCAAAGAAAGAAATTCAGCTTCGATTATTATTAATGCTCTCTCTTCAATCTCTCTATGGGATTAGAGAAGAATATGGGGCATTTGTGGCACCAGGAAACAAAGGCAGAGCTTCTAAACAGGCTCATGAGCATCATCCCTGAGGTACTGTTTTCTAAGCCCATGAAGAGCATTTAAAGGCATAGGATCCCCTTCCTCTGTGCCAGGTAACAGTACCCACATTGCTCAACTCAAAAACCATGGTGGCAGCCAAGAGTGGTGGCACATGCCTTTACTCTCAGCACGCGGGAGACTGAGGCAGGAGGATCATGACGAGTTCAAGTCCAGCCTGGGTTACATAGTGAGTTCCAGGTCTGCCAGGGCTACACAGCAAGACTCTGTCTCAAAATTCAAAAACCTAAGCCGGGCACGGTAGCGCATGCCTGTAATCCCAGGGGCTTGGGAGGCAGAGGCAGGAGGATCACAAGTTTGTGACCAGAGGCAGTCTGTGTAACTTAGGGAGACCCTGTCTCAAAAAGTAAAAAAATGGGCTGAGAGTGCAGCTCAGTGGTCCAGCACTTGCAGAACATGCAGGCACGAAGCCCTGGGTTCAACCCCCAGTACCACCAAAAAAAAAAAAAAAATCAAAAACCTAAACACAAAAGCAAACAAAACAAAAACCCAGGGTGCTTCAGGGTGCTTATAGGTCAACAATCGCCCACCAACAGCCACCCCCCTACCTCGGAAGCTTTCTCACTTAGGGTGCTGGGGGGTCACAGGTAAGAACTTGCACGCTTCCAAACAGGCTCTGTTACTTCCCTTGCGATGCCAGCACAGGGTCCCGTGCGGCTCCCACACCCAGCCACACACCTACACCTGCTCCTGCCTAAGCTATTCCTTTGTCTCTCGGATCTCATTGCCCTCTAGGACAGTCCAGCTAGCTTCACTGTCACAAAGAGTCTTGACTTCACAACATAAGACGAGTTTGGACAGGAGATAATATCCTTCCTTGAGTCTTCTCCAATTGTGAGAATGAAATAGATATTAATATTATTACCAAATTTACCATATATGCAAAGCACCTTGCGTGGAGCCTGGAACATAATAGGACATTTGAAAACTCCATTCCATTAACCAACCTTGTTCCAAGCACTGTATTTTGGGGGTGCAAGGAACAAGTAGTCTAATGAGAGAAACAAGAAATTACAACTGAGTTCTCATCAAAAATAATTAAAAGTCTATGAAATTCAGGTTCCAACTAATCCTCAGAGGCTGGTCATACCCTGGAGTCCCAGAGGTCCCTCCCCTACTGGGCAACTCTTAACTGCTGAGGTTCCAGAACTTGGGGAGGCTTAACAAGAGGTAAGGCAGTACAATGGGGGCATTCTAGGTGCTGAGGCTGCAGCTATTACCAATCAAAACATAAACACTTTATTATTTAAGTGACTGTGAAACCACACTCCTGCACACCATCTGACTACCAACACTGCACAACAAAAATACCATTGCTATGTCAGAGGAATAGCAGGTTGGCACCGAAGCTTTTGGTCAGAGACTTGCCGGCTGAAGGAGCTCAAAGAGCATTTTCAGGGAAAGGCACAAAGGCTAGAGAGAGCAGGGTAGAGTTTTAACAGAGAAAAGGAAAGTGATGACAGCCAAGATATGGAGTCAGCCTAGAGGCCCATCAACAGATGAACAAAGAGAATGTGGTATATATAAACAATGGAGTGTTATTTAGCCATAAGGAAGAACAAAATTATCTCATTTGCAGGAAAATGGATGGAACTGGAGAACTTCATGTTAAGCAAAATAAGCCAGACTCAGAAAGACAAATATCACATTTTCTGTCATATATGGAATCTAGATTTATATACACATATATAAATCACCCTACACACACACACACACACACACACACACACACACACACACACTCATATTTGTTGTTGTTAGGTGCCGTTGAGTCAGATCTGACTCCTATTGACCCTTATACAGTCTGCCTGACTTAGTGAGACCCTGTCTCAAAAAAAAAAAAAAATGGGCTGAGGGTGCAGCTCAGTGGTCCAGCACTTGCAGAGCATGCAAGTGCAAGGCTCTGGGTTCAACCCCCAGTACCGCACACACACACAAACACACACACACAAAAAAAAAAAAAAAAAGAAAAGAAAGTGATGAAGTGATGGTCAGGATGGGGGACGTCACTCAGTGTGGATCATTGGCTCGCCTTTGAAGAGAATTCCATGAGAATTCCAATGAGAATTCCAACTGTTCATGGAGATGTCATGGGGTAAATCAAATTAGCATTTTACTGATTGTAGCCCACAGACACGGCCCCCCAAAACAAATTCTTTTTTGTGTGCTTGGGGCTTGTTGTTTGTTGTTTGTCTGTTTACAATTTGGACCTTTCAAGAATCCTAGCCAGGCATCATGGCACACTGTGGTAATCACACCAACTTGGGAGGGGAGGCAGGAGGATCACAATTTCAAGGCCAGGGGCAGCTTGTGTAAATTAGCAAGACCCTGTCTCAAAATAAAAAGTAAAAAATGGTCTGGGGTTGCAGCTCAGTGGTAGGGCACTTGCTCTGCCATTGTATGTATGAAGCTGTGGGTTCAACTCTCAACTACTGCCAAAAGAAAAGAAAAAAGGAAAGGAGAGAAAAGAAAAGAAAAGAAAAAGATCAAAGGTTAGAGACACGCTTTATCATTAGACATAACCATTGAGAATATCTGATCAACTCTTTTCCTTTTGTGTAGAAAGCAATCTGAAGCTCAGAGTAGTGGATTGATTTACCCAAAGTCACACAGCCTAAGTAGCAGAGCCAGGATGAAAACTGAGGCCTTGGTCTCTAAATTCAGTGTCACTTCCTCCTCCCACATGGCTTCCTCGGATCTTTGACCACAAGCCTCAAGAAACACTCATCCTTGTCCTCACCAAGATGCCCAGAGTGGGACTCTCCATCCTAGATAAACATGGAGCCAGTCAAATCCAAGAGCACCAGCAGATACGGGACAAACTACAGAACAAGGGCTAAAGTCTCAGTGGGGACATCAAGGGCCCCGGGGACCCAGAAGGTGTAGTTACCATTTCAACATAATTCTCCACAGCATTTTTGTCATAAATACTCAAAGCTGCCTGGATTTAAAATTTCCAGAACAGGAGCTGACACTCAAGAGTGCGTCCTCCACCTGGGGGTGGGCAGAAAGAAGCCACTTGGTCCGCTGCGTGGGCGCTTGGGGTGGGTTTGGAAGACCCGGAACGCTGCAGAGATGATGGATCTGCCTCGGCCTCCTGCTGTGTCACGTGGCCGCGCCTAGGGGGCGCTCTGGGCGTGCTGGGCTGCGAGAGCGTCGCAGCTCGCAGCAGAACGGAAAGGACACCAGAGGATTTTTTTCTTTTTAATTTACTTCAAATTTGAGGGGGAAAGGAGAGGCACAATTCCAAAGGGGAAATTACGAGAGGCAGCCTTCTTACTGAGAAGGAGAAATATTTTTTAGATATTTTAGTGGATGACTTCCTCCCTGTCTCCCCACAAAATCATTTTTTTTTTTTAAGATTTTAAAGCTGTCCTAAAACGAGTGTGTTTCTATTCTTTTCTTTGGCATATGGCAAGCTTCAATGGTGACAGAATAATACTGACCACTGATTACAATGGCTGGTGGGAACGACCCACTTTCATTCCTGCTCTAACTTGCGCTGCAACACAATGACCCGCTTTAAATCCATCAAAGTGCAGCGCACAGGGCCGCTGCAAAGATTCGGTCGTGGAAATCTAGTAAATTTTATCCGCTATTCAGCCCGGCCTCCCAAGCAGAGCGCAACACTACCAAGTTTAGATGATCAATTCCTCAATTCCAATCATTCATCCTGGGCCAGACATGCATCTACCTCCGCCTTGTATTCGTTTCCAAAAGCTCTGCTAAGGCCTGGCAAGGGAAGGCAGAGGCTTCAGGAAGCTTAAGATGACGGAGAACTTCGACGCTGTCATGTCTTAGGAAGAAAAGAAGAATCACAATTTTAAAGCAAGGCAGGAAGGAGCCCAAAGAATTGAAAATTCAAAGATTATTAAATGATTTGCAAATACCTAAGCTGCCAAATACTTTAAACAGCTCTCTGGGTATGAAGTAAGACTGATCGGCGACTGTCATTGCTAATACTAAAATGCATCTGTGCGTGTGCACGCGCATCCACGTTTAAATATATATCCACCCACATCCAGAGAAATCAGCGCTTCTTTACGTGCATGTTAGCATATGTGAACAATTCCAAGGAAGATTATCTAGCACACAAAGCAAAGGGCCCTGCCCCCATTGTGAGGGAAGCAGATCCCCTGAGATTAGAGAAGAAGGAATTGCTCCTGGTCAGCAGAGGCCGCAGAACAATGGAGACCCCAGCTAAAAGCGCAGCCGCAGCCCACTAGGGTGGCTGGGGGACTGACCACATGGCCAACTAGACAGCATTGTCAGTGTCTCCAGAAGTGACTAAAAAGGGCCCAAATTAGCAATTGTTATGATTAGCAGGTGGTTTAAGAGATATGAGGCCACAAACTGACTGGGGCTGTGGGGGAGGGTGGGGTGGACCCTAGAAAGCATTTAATTTTTTCCTATAGCACAAAATAGAGAAGCTTAGAAGCATTTCCCACGAGAACATAAGAATTTCAAATCCATTTAAGGAAACTGAGTAAGGATGGCTAAGACATAAAGTCGCCTCCAGAAGAAGAAAATGACATCCAGTTCTTTAAAAATGACCTTATTGTCTTACATAATTATTGTAGATGAATTTTGGTATATGTAGAAATGTAAGTGCTTGGATACTGCAGTAGGCCAGAAAAATTTGACAAACCTAGACATCTTTGTGGGAGAAGATTGTAGCAATCCACTCCCAAGGCAATCCCAAAACAATCAGCCATTGAAAACCCTATGAGGGTTGCTATGAGTCGGACACTACTTGACAGCACCTAACAACAATGACAACAGACATCTTTAATGCCAGTCTCACTCAATTTGTGCTGTATTCTCCATATCTAGAATTAGTTTAGATGATTTAATTTAGAAAATTAATAATTTATCTCTGTTTAATTTAGCAATTACTTCCCAACTTCTCACAGAATTCTTCACAAAAACAATTGATTGTCAGGTAGATGCAAATTGTGTTTTCCATGTCTTACCTCCCTACCTCATGATTCTCAAAACACAAGCAAAAAGTTCACAGGCTGCTGCTTTCTTTTTAAAAATCTTGGGTAGTAAATATTCAGTGGTGAGTGCCTTCCCTGGAAAGATGTCCCTCAGAGTTTGCGGCACAGAATCGTCAGGAATGGTCTATCTGCCTCCCTTCCTGTTGCTGCCCTCAGATGTAGTTCCCATGGTGGATTCATATTCAGGTAAATTTTTGGCCACATGGCCAGGATTTGTATTTCTACAGTTGTCAAAAAAGGCTGGATAGGGCTGGGCGTGGTGGCGCAGGCCTGTAATCCCAGCGGCTCAGGAGGCGGAGGCGGGAGGATCGCAAGTTCAAGACCAGAGGCAGTCTGCGTAATTTAGCGAGACCCTGTCTCAAAAAAGTAAAAAAATGGACTGAGGTGCAGCTCAGTGGTCCAGCACTTGCGGAGCATGCAGGTGCAAAGCCCTGGGTTCAGCCCCCAGTACCGGAAAAAAAAAAAAAAAAAAGGCTGGATCAGAAACGTTTACTTTCTGTAGGTCTTCAGCTGGGAGACAGCAGTCCCTCGGGGGAACTGGATGAAGATCCCCATTGCATCAAAACCCAGCCTGATAAAGTCTGAGAAGGAACTGCAGGGTTGATGGGTGTGAGGCTGCTTTGGTAAGCAAGGCCAGTGAGTCTCACAGGACCAATAGAAAACAAAACCCCACCAATCTATTCAAGTGAGGGGGCTTAGCCCTTATCACCTCAGATTGGAGTCCATCAGGTTTGATGATTTTATTGCACTGAAAATGTAAATGCGATCCCAATACAGGTAAGGTGGAAAATGGGGCAATTACCTGGCAAAATCAGGGTACCAAAAAAAATGTACTATTTAGGATACTACTAAATTATATTTGGCTTTTTGAAAAATCTATGCATATATTAGGCCTGAAGCTGTACCACTGTGGCGTCCAGTCCTATCAGATCTTGGAAGCTAAGCACGATTGGGCCTGGTTAGTACTTGGATATGAGACCATCTGGGAACTGTAGGCTTGGAGGAAGGACCCAGCAGCCCACTCCCAAAAAACAATCAGCCATTTGAAAACCCCATGAGTAGCAGAGAAGCACAACAATAGTGTTTTATCTGTTGTACATAGGGTTGCTATGAGTCAGACATTGATTCAATAGCACATAACAACAACATATATATTAACAATATTACCATGGCTCACTTGCTCTCATTTTGTTCAAAGAAAACTTGACTAGTGCTATCCTGTCTTTCCACTCAAGTGATTTAGGTGTACACCTTACCAAGTGAAATCCCACTAATCCAATACTGTGATTTGAGACTCTTTTTTAAGTATTCAAAGAAAAATTCCTATTTTTGTTTATACCATAATGTTATGCAAATGCCTGTAAGAGCAAAATAACTCATTGTAAGTAAATTTATAATTATATCAACTAGAAGTTATTTTCAGAAACCACAATGGAAAATTTTACCTAATTCACTTATAGCACTACCTAACCTACCATACAACTAATGGTCCATCACAATTGTAATTTTAGCTGATTTTATGGATGATCTACATCAGTCACTTAACACACATGCAGCACCTTGTCTTTTACAAAGAGGTATTCTAGTTGATCTAAATTCATCAAGGAATGGCTTTGCCTCCTCTTGACTGGTTCCCCTCAACAATGTCTTAAGAAAAGTTAGGTAGTCCAAGGACTACAGCCCTGGTTCTTTCCCTAAATCATCTTATCAGTGTTGATATGAAGCCTGCAATAGTCAAGTGGATCATGTAACTCTTGGTGCTGCCAGACCAAAAAGAGGTCTCCTCCCCCAGATTACTGGAGAAATTATGGGCACCTGAACCTGGCCTCCATGATGTGCATGGTACGAACTCTAATATTTGTCCCCATTCTCTGTTATATTGATTCCTACCCAAATGGTCAAACCTGGACAAGCCTTTTAAAGCATGAAATAATTGGCTGCTTGTATCCTGCAGGAAACCAGACCATTTGGCCACAATTGGAACCATTTTCCAGCAAAGTTGATGCATTTGTAGCTCACCTGACTGAACAGAAATTAACCCCCATTCAGCACACTGACCCCACGCAACCCACTCATCCTGCCTCACTTGAACATATTTGTTTTGCTATGTTATTCACATATTGTTGCTATGCACTTATGTATTTAAGCTGTTGCATTCAGGCAACCAAGAAAGAGCCAGTTATTTGTCCTTTTCATTAGTTCTCTGTTGGTGAGATGAATGTAACACAGGTTTCAGATAAGTGGAGCCCCTGATTACTGAAATAAAGAGGAACATTGTCTTTGAACAGATTACTCAAACTGTCAAGGTAAATCACAAACATTCTAGTAGAAAAAGCCTGAATGCCTGGTGATTTTGTTGTTGTTGATTTAAACGCACAGATGCTGGAAAAGGGTGCAAGCTTCTTTCCAAAGATATGTCTGCAAACATTTGCTCAATATAGTTACAGATTTTAAATAGCCTATGTCTAAGAGTTCTCTATTTACTTTTACCATCAAAGAGCCTTAAATAAAAGTAAGCTTGCTTTAAAAAGGACAAAATTTCTAGCTTATCCATTTCTATAATATTGTATAGGCATATATTGCTCTTATAATTATGGCTTTTAAATAAAATTAGTATGTAGTCCAAAAATTAAACAATTATTGAAAAGAATGATACTGCTATTACACTGCCACTCACCTAAACCTATACTTGGGAATGGAAATATAATTATACTGGCTTGGCTCTACTGCAATATTTGCTGCCACAGGATCCAGTCAGTACCGTGGACAGAGAAGGTGGAAAATAAATATCTAAAGAATAAGTGTGGTACTTACTTCAACTGGACATATGAAGGGAGACAGCAGAAGTTCATGGATAAGAAACCCAATGACAAAAATCTCTGACTTCCCAAGGTTAACTAGTTCTTATTACACTAAGGATATCTGCTTTCATTAAAACTGTAAGTCTATGGAAACTTTGTTATACTAATTGGAAAAAAAATTAATGTAAATTTAAAATGTTATTTTAATTATGGCAAAACTTTTCTTGCAATATGTAGCCTTGATAATATCTCTAGAATCAATAAAATAATTTATGAACTCACTGTTAGTTTTAGTTGGTAGCTGGTCTTCTTGCCATATTCAGAGGTTAATAATATTTTTAAAGGTAAGTTTGTTTACTTAATAAAAATTTTATCCTGGATTGCTGATATTTTTCATACTAAAACAGTGAGGTAGCTTTCATTCTTTCTATGAAATGAATAGCAAACTAATTGTAGCAGATCTGTGGAAATTCAAAAATTTTATAATTTTTTCAGATATAAGACAAAAACATTTAACTTATACTTGAATTGAACAAATATTATTAAAGTTCTACATATAGTAAAATTTAATAAACACCAAGAGTCACAACATAAATTCAATATGTCTACTTCTTTCAAGAAATTCAGTATCTAATGAAAAGCCAATCTAAGAGAGGAAAGGAAAAGAAGCAAATGTATGTTGCGTGCATGGTTTCTGGAATTATGGGTGTTATAGATAGTATTGTCATAGGTGTTAGCATGGCCATTTTTACAAATAAGGAAAGTAGAGTTCAGCAACATAAGTACTTTTTCTGCCACTCAGCTAATAAGTTATAGAAACACAATTCATGCCCACTTCTTTCCAATTCCAAAGTATAAGCTCTTGTTTCACTACCCAAGGCTGTTCCAGAAAATAAAATGAGTAATTCTAAAAGGAAAAATGCAGGAAGGCTTCACAAAGCAGGTAGCATATTGGCCCATTTTTTTTTTGCCAATCATTTGCATATAGTGTCAAGCAATGCTCATTTCTTGGGAGGCTATTTATGAGGTGTGATCAGAAACTACTGTGGATGCTTAAATTAAAATATTATCACAGTAAAAGACATATTGCCATTAATTCCTTCAAGATACTCTTCCTGGCTTTGAACACACTTATCCCACCCCATCGTTCTTACCTCTTTCTGAAGCAGTTCTCTAATAGATTTTTACTGTAATAAGCTTTTTTAAATTTAAACATTCACCCTGTCTTTTGATTGTACCTTGTATATTTAAAACATGCTGATGAGCCCAGGTTTGTAATTGCTCTCGATTTTTCTTGCTAAAGGAAGGAATTTGTGACATAGATAGTCTGAAACAAAACATAACCTTCAAGTCTTTCTCCATTTCATTTTTGGCAACAATTCTAACAGGAATCTCCCTACGAATCATGGTAGCAAAAGTTAACAAAATGAGTTTGCATTTCCATCTGCACAGAAAACTGATGATAGAAATTGGCCTAGGGCTACGGAGTCACCTAATGACAGCAGTTTTAATTTAAAATATGTTGTGGGTAAGAGACCAAGTGGATAATCCACTTGTGGATAATTGAGAGTATATCTGTGCCCACATTTTAAGATCTAGGTATTTCATAGAGGTCTTATAACACAACATGTCATAAAATAACCTTTTCCCAATGCACTAGTATCCATTAAAATCAATAGGGTTTTGCAAGCCATGCATATGATAGATAGTATGAAATGTAATTAGTATTGGGAAATTGCTGTAAAATATCAAGCTCTTTGTACTTAAATGACCAAGATGTTTTCCACTGGGGCTCCTTTTTTTTAGAGAAACTTAGTGAATAGATTCTGAAGGATTAAATAATAGGTGTCATGCTGGGCTTTAAGCAAATGAAGCCTGTTGTTTCTGTGGACAGGAACACAAAAATTTATCACTGCAACAAAACACTACATTTGATGACACTTTCTGAAATGAGGTGAAAAGCAGGATTTAACAGCCCTTGGGCTGAAATTTTTGTATCCTATATCTGACCCGCTGGGAATAAATTATCTGAAGCTGACATCCCTTAGGCTAAGGGTTTATAATGGAAAACACCACCCCCCCAGCCTTAAATATGAAATAATACCATGTGCCACCATAATTTAGGTTCTCTGTTCTAAGTAGAAATATTTGCAATGTGCCACACAGACAAACACACAATGGCTCCAAAAGATGCTTGGAGAAAGGCATAGAGAGCAGATGCACTTCTTTCTTTCTTTCTCTTTAACATTATCTGTGCATTCCTGGGTCACACAAGCATTGTGCTGACTCTGGATGAAAACAAGCCCTTTGATGGAGGGTGCATGCTGAAAGGGAGAATTCTGAATTATATTCTCTAAATTATCTAGGGCTTGGAGAGCAAGTATTGATTTTAAAAATGACTGAGCCAGACCTCGGATTGCTGAGCCCCCTCCCTACCTCCCTCTTTCCTCTGTCCTTCCCCCCCGCCCCGGCCTACTCCCCAAAGCACAACAAGAGATCTTGGGTACTGTGGAGCCACCACCAGGCTCTTGGCTGGCATTGTTTCAAAAAATCAGAAAGTCATCTGTCAGCCAAGAGTCATCGGAATAAGTATGTGGTAGCTAAAGACACATTTTATCTGCTCACAGGCTCTGACTCAATGAGCTACGAGGAGAATTAGGATGATATTGGGCCGATTAACTAGTGCACTGTGGAAACCATGAACTGTTAATGTGTTTATTTTGCCACCTCGTATAAAAGAATGAGACGTTTATCTGCATAGTTAAGCATTCCATCTGCTCCAGCCATAAATAACCAAGGAGTGCCTCAGAGTCAGACCTCTTTTACAGAGGCAGATTGAGAACTGGAATTTGTTCTGTAATTGCTTCCCATACTTTGCAGACAATTTAGGCAGAGCATGAATTGCGATGCTGTTGTGAGCAATTGTGTGTGCGAGCCTGGGAAAGCACATGTTCATTTGCTTATGTGTGGTTTCCTTGGAACTATTGTTGTTGTTGTTAGGTGCCATCGAGTCGGCATCCGACTCATAGCGACCCTCATAGGGTTTTCAATGGCTTCGGGATTGCCTTGGGAGTAGATTGCCAGGCCCTTCTCCCATTTTTGCAGTGCTGGGAATTGAACTCGGGGTCTCAGAGACTGCAGCGCAGTGCTCTACCCACTGAGCTAAATCCCAGCCCCCTTTGGAACTATTACTAGACACAATTTTTTTTCAGTATTGGGTGTTGAACCCAGGGCCTCACACATACTTGGCAACTGCTCTACCACTGGGCTGCACCCCCAGCCCATTTTTTATTTTAATTTTGAGACAGAGTCTTGCTAAATTGCACAGGATACCTCTGGCCTCCCGAGTCATTGGGATTACAGGCATGTGCCACCACACCCAGCTTAGACATTAATTTCATAGGGAAAATGAAGCCTACAATTATTAGTGTTCATGCACTGAGACCATCAGTTAGTTTTATCAGCAGAGGTGATGCACAGAATAAGTATACCATAAATTAAGTCAGATAACACAAGGCTTTTATTTTGTCTTCTTCTGAAGATAAATTTTTTTGTATCTGAAAAACAAACTCCATGCCATCCAGTGATTATACTTATTTTACAAGGTGACATTTCCATAGCACCTTGAAAAAATACAATTTCAAGTCCTTGACCTTCACACATATCAAATAAATTGCAGATGTTTTAATTAGCAAATAAGTTATCAAACCTAATACATGTTTTAAGAGATATGAGTTTAAGCAATATACCATTTACAGCAGGGCTTCTCAACCTCAGCACTGCTGACATTTTTGACCAGATAGTTCTTTGTTGTAGAGTTGTGCTGTGTATTGCAGGATGTTTAGCAACATAGTTGTTAGATGCCACGGAGTCAGGTCTGACTCATAGTAACCCTATGTACAACAGAACAGAACTCTCCCCGACACTGTGCCATGCATGGCCTCATGTCAGTGTTTCTCTGCTATTCATAGGTTTTTCAGTGGCTCCTTGTTTCGAGATTGTTCCAGGAGTGGCCTGCCAAGTCCTCCTATTTTTGCAGTGGTGGGGATTGAACCCAAGGCCTCAGAGAGTGCAAAGTAGCTTTCTATCAACTGAGCTAAGTCCCAGCCCACTTAGCAACATAGCTGGCCTTAATTGCCAATAGCAACAACTCACCCAGTTTTGACAACCAAAAATGTCTCTAGACATTACCACATATCCCCCAGGGAGCAAAATCTCTCCCATTGACTAAGAAAAATCTTTGTTCTCAAGGTTTTTATGAAAACTTTAGAATGTTTTTCTGAAAGAAAGTTACACGTGACCTCCATGTTTACCTGAGCTGGTCACAGCCCCTGAGTATGTTATGCAGAACAACCACGAGAGCATAGACAAAGGCCCAGAGACTATGAGGTTTTCCCCACATATCATCTTCTAGTTCTAAGTTGTTTATAGCACTGTCACTCAGTTTTGGAGTAAGGAAAATTCTACCAATTCTCTTGCATCTATCTTTTTTTTATTAGAAATTTTTAATGTACACCATAATGTGATTCATTTTGACATGCTTTTCATGCATCTATCTTTTTTATGGTGATTTTTTTTTTTAAAAAAATGGTCCCATTCCTTGGTTGCTATAGCTTAAAATATTACACTGGAATTTCTCTCAGAGAAACTCCTCTATATTTTTCCCCTTGGCCTTTTGAAGGATATGCAATTGAGTGATGGACTGATTTCATTACCAATTCCTCCTGAAAAAGGGCAATTTTACTAGGTCAAGGTTGAAACACCAAGTCATAGGATAAAAAGAAACCTAATGTACCTCTAAATCACTCTGCAACTTAGGAGTTATTATGTTGGAAACAGGTCTACACAGAACCAAAGTCAAGTCTAGGGTTGGCCCTTATCCAATGAATGTGGACAGCTAGGTTTAGACAAATAGATAACTCACCACTCCCTTCCTCTTGCCAAAGTGGCAGGGACGGGTTTGAACGATGTAGGCTGGATGACATTTTACGATATTATACATCCATATTACTTACAAGGAAAACTCAGCCTGGATGATCTTTTATGCACAGTTTCTTTTCCCATTTATACCTATATGCTGTCTCAGTACTTCTATTAAAAAGAAGTTTGGGAAGAATAGGATTAAACATAATGAAATCAGCCGAGTAGCTGCAGATTTTCTTGCTGCCTTTAATATGCCAATATGTAGTGCAATCAAAGAATCTTTTCATGCTGGGAATATTTTGAAAAATTACGTGTTCCTCGTGATATTGGAAAATAATAACGTATGTGTTTGGGAAAATGTCTGACATGATATAAAGACAAAATCTAATGCTCCTGTTCTCTGTACTGCTGTAGACCTTGGGCTTTGATTCTTTTACTTCTGAAAGGGATGAAACTGTGGTTCGCAGGCTGTGGCTCATAGACAGTGGTGACTCAAATATAGCTGTGGGGAATACGCAAGCAAGAGGATGCACAGTGGCTCTCAGAGAACTCTGGATTATCATCAGATGACCTGGCTTCCAGTCTCTGCTTCTCTAGGTACTAATTCTGTAGTCTTAAGTCAGTCGTTACACTTCTTTGTACCTCAGTTTCTTCAATAGCAAAGTTGGCACATATATCCCTGACTTATACTTTACAGATCTGTGTGAGTCTCAGATGGAAGTGTGGATGTTAAAAGCCCTTCATAAAATGCATTATTATAAAAATCTAGTTAAAATGCACTGTATACTTGAAAATAGCTAAGGGAACAGGTTTTAAATGTTCTCATCAAGAAAGAAAAGATAGCCGGGTATGATGGCACATGCCTGTAATCCCAGCACTCTGGAGGCTGATACAGGAGGATCACAAGTTCAAGGCCAAGCTGGGACACATATCAAGTTCCAGCCAAAAAACAAACAAACAAACAAAAAAAGATAAGTGTGTGAGATAATAGGTCTGCTAATTGGCTGGATTTTGTTATTCTGTAATAAACACAAATATCAAAATAACCTTGTACACCATGAGTATAGATGGTTTTTGTCAGTAAAAAATAAATAAGTAAATAATGGATAAAAGTATAAAAATAAACAAAAATATAAAATAAAAATTGAAAACTAGTTGCCTTTTGCTATGGTTGTAGTTACAGAGATTGTTGTTGTTGTTAGGTGCCGTCAAGTCGGTATCCAACTCATAGCGACCCTCTGTACAACAGGGGAAACACTATTGTCAGTGCTTCTCTGCTGTTCATAGGGTTTTCAATGGCAGATTGATTTTTGGGAGGGGGTTGCCAGGTCCTTCTCCCAAGCCTACAGTATCTGGTGTTCCCAGGCGGTCTCCCATCCAGGTACTAACCAGGCCCGACCCTGCTTAGCTTCCGAGATCTGACAGGATCAGATGCCACAGGGCTACAGCTACAGGCAGTTACAGAGATAATAGCATTGTAATCTCTGGGACAGCATGCTTTTGGTTGTGAGACATGAAAAACCCACTTTAAGGTAACTTTAGCATATGAGTTTTACTACATATTAGTCAAAAGTTTCCATAAACCTTGTAAATTGATAAAAGCGTGACCAAAAGAGTGATGCAATAGTTGCATACTGGAAAAACCCAGTGCTGTATTACTCTGTACCCCACCAACATCTACCAATAAAGGGAGAGAAAAATAAAGTAATTTTGGCAAAAAAAAAAAAATTAAAGAATTCATTAAGAAGGATAATGGAGGAATCCACAATGAATGAATGAGTAAGAAGGATCCAACAAGAACAGATGGCCCACCCAATTTAAGATAATTTGTTGTTGTTGTTGTTAGGTGCCATCAAGTCGGTATCCGACTCATAGTGACCCTCATAGGGTTTTCAATGGCTGACTCTTTCGGGATTGCCTTGGGAGTGGATTGCCAGGCTCTTCTCCCAGTTTTGCAGTGCTGGGAATTGAACTCGGGACCTCAGAGACTGCAGCGCAGCTCTCTACTAACTGAGCTAAATCCCAGCCCCTTAAGATGATTAGGAACAGCTTATTTACCAAAGGACTGATACTAAAGGTACAGGCCAGAGGCGAGGAACTAAAAGGGACAGACAGGGTATGACCCTGGCCACATAGAAGCAAAACTGTCACCACAGAGGTAAGGTGAGGAACAGAACCAGACCCTGAAGGAGGGGGTCATGCATATCTGGATTCCTCCCTTCAGTGATGCAAAGAAACTGAGGTGACTTTTCATGGAAGGAACAGGGAGCCAACTCTGCTCACCCTCTAGGGTCTTCTACCTGACCACAAGCCAAAGGCACAGCCCCATTGGTGTCAGGCAGTAAGGTACACTGGGGCAGAGAAGAGGATGGCAAGCAATAGAAGGAATACAAGGAAAACTCAGTCCAGCAGAGAGAGGACGCTGGCCAGGCTTTAGAGTGAATAGAATTCAAGGCTCAGAAATCACCAGAAGAAAATAGGTGCATAGCCTCAAAGTATCTCTCCCCAAATATTTATTAACCACTGTGGTGGTTTGGACATATATCTGCAACATTTTTCATGCTCCTTGCCCCAGGATATAAAGTTTAATTCCCCTTCTCTTATAAATAGGTTGGACTTTGTGACTTGCTTCCAATAAATAAAATATGGAAAAGAAAATTTTATAACCTAACGGTAGAGCTGACATGATGCAATTAGAAGGGCACTTCACCTCTTTGGAATTCTCTACAAAACCCCTAATCTCAGTCAAAGCAGTGGGGAAACCTCAAACAAACCCAAATTATGAGACATTTGACAAAATACCTATTCTATACCCTTCAGCATTATCAAGATCATGAAAGACAAGCAAAACCAAAAAATTTTACAGATCAGAGACTAAGGAGAAAGGATAACAAAATGCAACATGGTATCCTGCATTAGATCCTGGAACAGAAAAACCACATTGTTGCATAAGCCAGTAGAATCTGAATAATGTCTCTGGTTTAATTAATATCTCAATTTCTTAGATTTGAATAAATGTGTTATAGTAATGGAAGATGCTAACATTAGGGGAAGCTGGATGAAGAGTATATAGGAATTCTATGTACCGATGCTGCTACTTGTATAAATCTAAAATTCTTCAAAACATAAAAATATTAAAAGAAGTATCAGGATATCATCCTGCTTATTTGTGCTTCTCCCAAAACATTGTTTCCTCCCTCTCTCTCTCTCCTCTCTCACACACACAAACAAACACACCTTCAAAGTTTATAAAAAGAGAGTTGCTCTGAATCAATCAATGGCTAGTCAGGTAGAAAAGTCCACTGTATGGACAGGGTGTCAGTGAAAATACGTAGGTGAGGTAGAATGAGCATTTCCTAGAATTCAACAAGTGCCCATTACACAAACTGAGACCTATATAAAGGGAGCACTTCTTCACATTCCTCTAGCTCAGTCCGCTGACCACACTCCTGAAAAGATTATATGACCAACTCAGCAAGAGATTTAGAACTGAGACAATTTCTTGATGATAAGTAATTGGGAGTTTTAGGCCATAATCATGAAAGACAACCCCAAACACCATAACCGCAAAGTGTTGAAATCCTGAAAGACAAGAAAAATAAGCCAGGAATGGTGGCACATGCCTGTAATCCCAGCAACTTGGGAGGCAGAGGCAGGAGGATCACAAGATCGATACCAGAAGCAGTCTGCATAATTTAGCGAGACCCGGTCTCAAAAAGTAAAAATAAAAT
>VMDO01006641.1:66693-88307 GCA_007922755.1 Pedetes capensis
AAAGAGGATCATGAGTTTGAAGCCAGCCTGGGCTACATTGTAAGACTCTATCTCAAAAAAAAAAAAAAAAAAAAAATACACACTACACACACACACACACACACACACACACACACACATAAATTCACAAAAATTGATCATGCATTAAGTCAAAAAGAAAACTTCAATAAATTCTAAAGATAGTACCATATACAATGTTTTATATAAAATATTTAATATAAAATGTTTATATAAAATATTTATAACAATTTCACATGTGTTTCATATGTGTAGCAATCTAAATATTTATTGTTAAATAAACTATAGGATAAAGAGGAGATTGTGAAGTACAGAAAAGCAGTAAATGTCTACATGTATTGCTTGCAGTTAAAGCAATACTAAGAGGGTCTAGTTTATATTAATATAGAAACTAGAAAGAATGAAAATAAAGTAGAATCATTAAACTTAAAATCTAGAAAAAGCAGCAACAAAACAAACTCAGAAAAATGGAAAGAGTAAAGACAAAGCTAAAATCAATTATTTAAAGGATAACAGCCAGGCACAGTGGCATATACCTGTGATCCCAGCACTTGGGAGGCTGAGGTAAGAATATCAATGTGAGTTCAAGGCCAGCCTGATGTACATAGCTGGTTCCAGGCCAGCCTTGGCTATACAGTGAGATCCTCTATCAAAAAAAATAAAAAAGAGAAAAAAAAATAGAAGAAGGAAAGAAGGAAGGAAGGAAAGAAGGAGGGATAAAAGGAAAGAAAGAAGGAAGGAAGGAAGGAAGGAAGGAAGGAAGGAAGGAAGGACAATAATAATAAATTAGTAAGGATAGTTTATACATCCCCAAAATGGTTCATTAGAAAAGACTAAAGAGACAGACGGGCTGGGATTTGGCTCAGTTCGTAGAGCGCTGCGCTGCAGTCTCTGACGTCCCGAGTTCAATTCCCAGCACCGCAAAAATGGGAGAAGGGCCTGGCAATCCACTCCCAAGGCAATCCCGAAACAGTCAGCCATTGAAAACCCTATGAGGGTCGCTATGAGTTGGATACTGACTTGAGGGCACCTAACAACAACAACAACGAGACAGACAAAATACTGGCAAGATTAATCTAAGGGGAGGAAGAGGGAGAAGGAGAGGGAAGGGAGAGGGGAAGAGAGGGAGTAAGAGAGAGAGGGAGAGAGGAAGAAAGGAAGAAAAGGAGAGAGGAAGAGAGGAGAGAGGAGAGAAAGAGATCAGAAATGAAATGAAAAAGAAACAGAAGAATGTTACTAGCAAATGCATACTAAAAATTTTGAAAATGTAGATGGGATGGATATAATTCTGTATAATTATAAAATACCAACATTAGAATGAAATGACATAAAACATTTGAAATTGCCAATAAAGAACACAAAATCAGCCATCACAACTTCCCATCTATCTCCATCTCTCCCCTACTAAAAAGGTCTGACAGGTGATTTTTAAAGTATGTTGTAGCAAAGTAAGTCATCTTTATCTTCTCTAAGTTTTTACAGATAATAGAAAAAGGAACTTACCTCATATTTATTACAAGATAATAATGCCTTCATGTTTAAAAAAGGGAAAGATTATAGACTACTTTTACTTATAGAAAGAGTCCAAAATTTAAATAAAATTGCATATTACTTGGAACATGTCATGTTTAAATATGTTATTCTTTCTGTGTTCAATATCAAAAAATCTATCAATTTACTACATTAGTGAGCCAGGAGAAAAATCACATGAAGCAGAAAATTATTTGATATTATGCAACAACAAATTAATTAAAATAAAAACTAACCAAAATTTGATGAGACCATCCTTAATCTGGGCTGGGCTTTAGATCAGTTGGTAGAGAGCTGCTCTGCCCTCTCTGAGGACCCAGGTTCCATCTCCAGCATTGCAAAAATGAAAAGGACATAGCAATCCATTCCCAAAGCAATCCTGAAACAATCAGCCATTAAAATCCCTATGAGGGTTGCTATGAGTCAGATCCAATTCCAAGGCACAGAACAACAACAAGAACAAATCCTTAATCTGATAAGGGCTGTCCAAAATCCCAAAGAAATAATAATAATAATAATAATAATAATAATAATATGTGCAAAACTAAGAAACATTCAGTGCCTTCTTTTGAAGTCCAGACAAATGATATTGATATCTGCCATTACAGTTACAGCTCAATATAGGATTGATGCTTTCTGACCAATTTAGTAATAAAAGAAAGAAATAATGCAAACCTTATGAGGAAATAAGAGAATGCTTTCACTTGTAGACATGACATGATTATTTACAATAAAACTCAAAAGAGTAAAAAAAAAACACTATTAGAACTAATCAGAAAGTTCACTCAGGTTGCTAGATACAAGATTAATATAAAAAAGATTAGAGAGCCCCTGTATATCAGCAATAATTATTTGGAAAATACAAAAGTAAATGCGTTGCCAAAGCAGTCATTACAGTAATGAATCTAGGAATTAACCTAATCAAGAATTCACAAAATGGGCCTGATGGCTCTTGCCTGTAATCCAGCACTCTAGAGGTAGAGGCAGGACTGGGAATTCCAGGCCAGCTTGGACTACACTGTGAGACCTCATCTCATAAAACCCCATGGACTAGGATGTAGCTCATTGGTAGAGTACATACATAGCACACCCAAGGCCCTGGGCTCAATCCCCAGAATAATAATAATAATAATAATAATAATAATAATAAATCCACAAAATTCCACAAAAAAAATCTGAATAAAGCAAGCTGGACCATAACAATGAAAGGAATAATAAGGTAAGTGCCAGAGCATACGTGCACAATCCCAGCAATTTGGGAGGCTGAGGCAAGAGAATAGAAAGTTTGAGGCCAGAGGCAACCTGCACAAGTTAGCAAGATCCTGTCTCAAAGTAAAAAATAATTTTAAAAGAGGGTTCAGGGGTACAGTTCAGTGGTAAAGCACTTGTCTAGCATGCCTGAGGCCCTGTGTTCAATCCCCAAGTACTACAAAAAAAGTAATAACAACAACAACAAAGGGATAATGACACCTTTTAAAAGTAGCAATCTAATCTACATTCATTTACAAATTTAATATAATCGCAAGCAAACTTCAAAAAAGAAGAGGGGACAAAAAATTTTAAAATACATTTAAAGTTTACATGAAAAAATAAAGACTTAGAACTGGCTAAGAATTTTTGACAAAAAGAGAGCAAGGGATAGAATGTCTTCCTATCAGACATTAAAGCACCTACACAGGATTAGCATTTCATCATATTAGTATAACTGCAAGAAGACAAAGAGCTTGTCTCAAAAGAATAGAAATTTCAGAAACAAAATTATATCTATATGGAAACTTGCTGTATGTTAGATCTGTCATAAAAAATCAGTGAGGAACAGATGAACATTGAGTAAATGGAATAATTGGCTCACCTTATAGAAAAATATACAAATTGACTCACTGCTTTAAAGACCACACCAAAATAAGACCTAGATGATGAATGCAGAATAATAAAGTTGGTAGAAAAAATAGGAGAACATTCAACAAAACAAAGAACATCACCATGAACAGAAGAATTTCTGGACTGACAGATTGAAACAAAGTTGAAGATTTTTGTTTTGAACATAGCTGTTTTTAACAGACAGCTAATAGAAGAATCTTAATGTCTGTAACCAATGCAGATTTAATATCTAGAGTAGGTAATAACAATGACAAAAAAGACTCCACCCCACCAAAAAAAAAAAGATAGGCAGTGCTAGAGGCAAAAATGGGTAGTATATTTGTTTGTTATATGAAAAAATGGTCTATCTCACCAATAATAAGAGAAATAGAAGCCAAGACAAAAATACCACTTTATATCCATTGTTGTTGTTGTTGTTAGGTGCCATCAAGTTGGTGTTTGACTCATAGGGGCCCAGTGTACAAGAGGCAAAACACTATTGTCAGTGCTTCTCTGCTGTTCATAGGGTTTTCGATGGTGGACTGACTTTTGGGAGTGGGTTGCCAGGTCCTTCTCCCTTATATCCATTAGCATGACAATAATTCTAAGATAGGAAATGGAGCCCTGATACACTTCTGCTGGGAATATTAACTGGTGCAGACAACTGGGAGAGAAGCATTTGTTTATTCAAAGTTTTGGTTGAGCATCTATTAGGAGGAGAATTTTGTTCTTTGCATTAGAAGGTAGCACTAAACACTGCAGATGAGAAGACTACATTCCAAATCTGCACTCTCCAGCATAGCAGCCAATAGCCACCTCTGAAGGGCTGGGTTTAGCTCAGTGATAGAGCACTTGCCTAGCATTGTAGGAGGCCCTGGGTTCAATCCCCAGCACTGCAAAAACAAACAGGAACAAATGGCCACCTGTGATTCTGGAGCATTTAAAATGTGACCAGTCTGAATTGAGACATTATATAAGTACAAAATGCACATGGAAGACCTAGTTTAGAAAATTTAATGTGGAAATATCTCATTAATAATGTTTTTATAATGATTACTTTTGAAGTAGTATTTCTGGTATATTGGGTTAAACAAAGTATATTATTAAAATTACTTTCACCTGAGTCTTTTTACTTACTTAATGTGGCTACTACAAAATTTTAAATTATATCTGTGGCTTGCAGTATCTTTCTGTTGGACAGTCTGCTCAATAAGATGTTCATCTTAAGATTGTACAGCCTTAGAGCCCATCACTAAGGAAGGAAGAAGGAAAGGAGAAAGACAGATGCAATTCCCTGCAGAAGAAACAAGGCAGGATTACAACAAACAACATGAACTTATCTCTAAAACATAAGTGAAAAAACAACAGGAATTAGAATAAAATGTATACCACGATATTATTGAGTAAGTTTAAAAATCATACACAAAACAGTACTATACACACAAGAAATAAATACAAGTATACATAATACAATTACATGTACTCTATATGTAAATCAACATGGAAAGTGATTTAACACGACAAACACTAAAAGTTCAAGAGTGCACAATGGTGTGGGGTTTAGGATTAGATATAATTGATAAAGACAAATAAACCATAAAATAAAACTTAAAAATAGCAGATATTTGTGTGGGCTTGCCATGAACTATATGGAATATAATCCACTATATTCCAGGCACTTCAGTTGTAAAAAAGAAAAGTTAAAGCTACAAGTTTGATTAAAATATATTAGTAGACAGGTGGATTGTTTGAAATCAATTGAATTCACCAATATGAAATATATATAATTTCATACTCTGCCATGTCCCCAGAATATATGCACATAAATTCTATTTGCACATGTATTCCAAACTCAGGATACTTCCACCATTGCCTAGTGCCAGAGCCCCAAACCTATATCTCATGGAATCCAGAGAACAGTATGAGACAGACTTTAGTTACTAACTGTATGGTACAAGCCAAAAAATAGTATATGAAGAAGATTACAGAGAGATGGGAGAGAGCGAGAAGAGTTGAGAAGATGGTAGAATTTGAACCTGACTTCCAAAGACATGTGGTGTTTAAGACTCAGGGAGTAAAAGAGGCAATCCCAGCAGATGGTTTATCTGCAAACCTGAATGCAGGGCTCCCTGTGCCTCACTGAAATGGAAAAGCATGTCTTCCACTTAAGAAAGCAATGTCACGTTCAGCATAAGTGACTTAGCCAAAATCAAAATAGTGTTGTTGATCCACCTAAAAATATAAATGTGCCACTGTCTTTTCTAAGCACTAGATCCTGCACCCTCCTCATAGCAGGAATTGTTCCCATTCACAAGTGTGCTGAAAAGGTGGCTAGAAAAAGGCTATGAAATTTTCAAGGGTATGTTGCTTACTGCCAGGGCAGAGAATATGCACTGGAAGAGTCTAGCTTGCTCAACAAGAAGGATACTCAGTATTTTTCATTTTGAGATATGGTACAGATCTTTCCTAGAGCCGGGGAGGGACAGCAAGGAGTCATACAGTACTTGATGAGACAGGTCCATCCATAATCTGCCCACAATTTGCTTTTCAAAAGGTCACCATTCTCTTTCTCACCCAGACCTCCGCCAGACCAACTACATGATTACCTCCATCTGTGTTCACAGTTGGCATTTTCCTTGCCCGGCCTTCAGTAGTGGTCTTCCTTCTATCAATCTTTGATTATATTTTGCCTTTAGAAATCCCACCTGCCAGAACAAAGTGGGCCCAAGACTGAATGGAAAAGTATGATGCACCTCAGGAGACTGAGGCAGGAGGATCGTGAGTTTGAGGCCAGAGTCAGCCTGCACAACTTAGCAAAACCCTGTCTCAAAATAAAAAATAAAAAAGGGGGTTCTAGGTGAAGTTCAGTGGTGGAACACTTGTCTCACATGTGCAAGGCCCTAAGTTGAACCTCGTAATACTGAAAAATAAAATTCCTATTTGTGAGCACATAGCGAAGAAAGGAGCCTGCAGCCCTAGCCCCGCAGCATCCAATCCCATCAGATCTTGGAAGCTAAGCAGGGTCTGGTCTGGTTAGTACTTGGATGGAAGACAGCCTGGGAATACCAGATACTATAGGTTTGAGAAAAGGATCCGGCAACCCACTCCCAAAAATCAATCCGCCATTGCAAACCCCATGAACAGCAGAGAAGCACTGACAACAGTGTTTTGCCTGTTGTACGCAGGGTCGCCATGAGTTGGAAACCGACTTGACGGCATCTAACAACAAGTGAAAAAAGGTAGTATTCTTTTCTTTTCTCTCCTCCCCAACTCTAGCCCTATGACAAAATATTCACATTAACCCTATAGGACTAAAATAAGCAAGTTTAAAGAATCATGCTTTTCACTAGCGTTCATTGCTCCATTTCATAATTGCTATAAAAATGAATCAGAATAATCTATTCTTTGCCATTTTGATAAATTGCCCCATTTCCAACTTACCAAGATGGCCAAATAAGTGGGGGAAAAAAGGCCCTTCACAGACACTTAGTAATTCAGACAGAAATCTAGAAACAGCATATAGCCCTAAACATCTTCCCTCATCTGTACTTTCCATAAGATTAGCCTTGGAAAACATACTCCCTGTCCTTGCCTCTCTCCAGAGCTTTCCACAGATAAATGTAGCTTATTTGGGCAAAATTCTACTTCTTAATTCTACAAATGGAGAAGATGGACCATTAGCCCTTTTACACTGGCTAAATTACCAATTACCAGCAGGTAAACAGCCTTTCACTGCAACACAGCTCTAAGCTTATTACAAGTGTCATTTGCAAAGGTGGAGCCCTTCGGAGAGAAATCTCTGTTTTATTAGCATAAAGAGGTCTAAAGAGCACTGGCCAGGACCAGAAGGCCCTCCATGGTCCCCAGGGACTGCCGTTGATTTATGAGCTCCCACACATTCACCTACAACATCACAATTCATTCCTGTGTAAAATACTCCATTATTCCTCTACCCAAGAGTAAGGTCAGAAAATATCAAATGGAATACGATTTCTTAAGCAAGATAAGGAGAATAACTGGTTTTTGAAAAAGCCTCAAAGCCAAAACCAATTAAGCTGAGAAACTAGTCTGTACAAAAGAAGTAACCAAATGAATAAAAGCAAGTGAGAAAAGTCTGCAGGCATGTTTGAAGTGTCAGTTCCCACGTCCCCAGAGGCCAGGCCACAAACATAGACGGAGCCACCTAGCTGTGCAGTGAGGAGGAAAGAGCTTGAGTTCTGGGAGCAGAAATGCAGAGGGCTAAGCGCTGTCCCTCCACTTTGAAGACATAGGACCTCATGCAAGTTACATAATCACATCCATTGAGTCTCATCTAAAATCTCTGCCTTGCTTCAGGTGGTGGTGGGGAGGGATAAATTAAGCATCTTCCTTCTGGCATGGAGTAGGCTTGTATGTCCAGCTTGATGATTTGCCCTATACCTACCCCACCTGCACGTGTGCCTTTTATAATACATTCATCAGGCAGCTGGCAAATCCTGCACTTCGGTCTTCTAGTCTGGGAGACTTTGTTCTTAACATATCTGAACATATATCTACTTCTATCTACTTTAGCCTGCAACTCTACCACTGTGGCATCTGATCCTGACAGATCTTGGAAGCTAAGCAGGGAGAGACCTTGTTAGTACTTGGATGGGAGACCACCTGGGAACACCAGATGCTATAGGCTTGGGAGAAGGACCTGGTAACCCACTCCCAAAAACTAATCAGTCATTGAAAACCCTATGAATAGTAGAGAAGCATGCACAACAATAGTGTTTCATCTGTTGTACGTAGGGTCGCTATGAGTCAGACATGACTGGATGGCACTTAACAGCAACAACAATCTATTTTAGGTAAACTTTACGGCCTGTCTTTCTGTTCAAGTATGCATGGGCACAAAGAGGTTTGTTGTACCAGCTTTTATGCCTTTATGTTTCACTATGAACAAAGATTTTAAATCAACCTCAGCATTACTATATTATTGATTTTACTTCTTTTTTCTTTTTTCTGTTTTTTGTGAGTGGCAAAACCACCTGGACTATATATAACAAATATATACATATATACTCACATATGTATGCATATTTACATATTTTTTAAACTTTTGTTTATTGCTGAACTTAGGGAAAATACTGTTTTGGAGAAAACTAAGAATCTTCTCTCTTTTGAAAGATAACTATTGTTCAAAAGCTAGAAAATTATCTCCACTTAGGATTTCCATTTCAGAATGAAAGAACCATTAGTTTAGCTTCTACCCAGAGGCCACACTTGTGCATTGCAAAGTATTAGAGGTGAAGTGGAGCAAGGGAACATCTATGTGTCCCCAGTGCCATTGGATCTCCCTGCACAGAAGAAGAGGGGAGGGAAATAATTGGTGTTTGTGAGGACAGAGGTGGAGCTTCCACTACTTGATATAAAAGCCCTGCCATTCCTCCTTCCACCTTCAAAATAACTTCTGTCTGCCTCCCTGTATGCTCAACACTTCCCCTTTTCAGAAAAAACACTTTTCTTCTCTAGCCTGGGATGGATGCTCCCCCTGATCCCTGACTCCCATCCTTCCTGCATCTGTATGACTGTTTTTCCAGGGATTTTTTTACAGGCCTTTGTGCACAAGACAGGAGATCTCTTTTAACTGTGACATTCGGGGATTCCGTGGTCTCTTACCTTTAATTATCTTCTCTCCAACCAGTACCTTAAATTCCTTCTACTCACTGGTTCTTTTCTCTCTGATGGTGCCAAATTTGTGCCTCTAAATTTACAAAACTCCTGTACTAGTATGGGGTCCCCAGGGCTCGAGGCTGTCCAGCCAATCTGGAGTAAAATTTTCTTGCCTTAGCCATCAGACACCTTTAGACAAGGCCCCAGTGCCTTGATATGTCAGAATGGTCCACTTAGCCCTGCCACAGACCCTACTTGGGAGGTTAAGAAATACACTATCTATTTCTCCTTAAAACTGGCAAGGACTCATGGCCCCAACAGCACCATATGGTCCCTACCCCACCCACTGCCTCCTTTCTTCATGGTCCTCAGTGGGGAAGAGGAATAGCTATTACACTGGCTTATTGTTTTCTCTGACCTCTCAAGCCCCACCCCTCTCAAGCGCCTGTCATTTACATAGCAGAATCTGTTTCCAGCTTCACCCCATCCACATGCCAAACCACAGGTATTCAATCAATATGGCCTCAGGTATAGGAGTCCTTTTCTTAACAATGTTCTTCTACCACCAATGTCGCACCATTTTAATGCCTGCTCTGCTTTCCCTGTGCAATGCCCACCTTCTCAGACTTAATGAACAATTTAACCCTTTTGCTTTATCCTCAGGTTTAGTCTCTTGGCTTTTTCTTATTTCCAGATGTCCTACACGATCATCTTCACCCCTCTTTCTTCAGGGTCCTGCCACCTGTGGTTACTCTAGAGCCAAGAGTCTTTGCCTCAGCTTCTTACTCATGCCTTATTCAGCCAGTCAATAATTATTTATTGAGCACTTGCTGTGCTCCAGGCACTGTTACAGGTGCAAGGGACACAGAGACGAATAAAATAAACCGGGCCCCTGCTCTCACAGGATGGGAGAGTTGGGTGGTTACCATTGAAATGGTCTTTCCCCAGGCAGGAGTTGGCTGAGGGAGGGGTCAGATACTCTCTGTTGTGAAACAGACATGAGTTCCCAGGCCTGAAAAACACCCTGCATGTTCTCCCACCTCCCTCACTATCCAGGATCCTTGTTATTGTTGTTAGGTGCTGTCAGGTTGGGTCTGACTCACAGCAACCCTATATACAACAGAACAAAACACTCCCCGACACTGTGCCATACCTGGCTCTATGTCAGTGCTTTTCTGCTATTCATAGAGTTTTCAAGGGCTGACTGTTTTGAGATTGCTGCAGGAGTGGATTGCCACATCCTTCTCCCATTTTTGTGGTTCTGGGGAACTAACCCAGGGCCTCAGAGAGAACAGACCAGGACTCTACCAACTGAACTAAACCCCAACCCTTTTTCCTTAAGCCTCTCTAAATTTGTTCCTGGCCCCATTGAATCCATCCTCCTTGATCTACTCAACTGCATAGGATTTCTGAAATTTTATTAGTAATGCAGATTGAAAAACACAGTACCCTTTTGTTTACCCTCCATCTTTACCCCATGCTTATGATCCACTAAAACGAACCAATCACTGCAAGTTTTCTCACATCTGTCTTTTCCCCCATTTCTATGCCTACCAGGCTTGCATCCTCTTGTGGTTAGATTGTTGCAATACTATCTTAACCAACATCCCTAACTCCAAGGTTGTTTCTTCCCATATCAGCCTCCACATAGCCTAAAACATGACCTTTGATCACAGCTTACTTTAGTCTAGATCCTTCAGGGGTTCTCTATTGCTTATGGGAAGAATTTCTAATGTCTAACCTTAAATATATAAACAAAGGGTTTCAGAAGCAATAAATAAATTAAAATTTGCAGGATTAGTAGGAGGGAGAATGAATATGGATTTTTTAGAAGAGAGAAGGAAATGGGAAAATAAAAAGAGGCATGAATGCAGGAGAGGAAGCTCCAGACACCTGGAAGAAAAGAATGGCAAGAACAAGATGAGAAACAAGAGGGTGGCCTCTTGCCTTCCTCAGGCATGGACTGGTAACCAGCAGTCCAGCTTCTCAGGGGGAATTAAGCTGATGGGCTCTGATCCTTTGCAAGATCCTCACTGAATATGTCTCTGTAGAGACAAAGACAGAGTTGCCAGCTTATCCCATGCCTATCACCACCAACCATTTAAGTCCTAAGATTATGATTACTTCTGCTAATATTTTTATTTACTGAGTTTTCAGTATTGGTTTCACATCAGACTCTATGCAAATTACCTTAGCTGATGTAATTTTATCTTTACAATTACACTCTGAGGTTGGTAACATGATCTTTATTGCAAAGATGAAAGAATGGAGGCACATACAAGTATTTTAACTTACCGAGATTCACATAATAGTGGAGCTTGGGCTTGAGTCAATGATCTTAAACACTGTGTAATAACTTTCATCCTTCTTTGGACCTTCTGAGCCCCCAAGAGCATTTGTTCTTCAGATGTTAAGAAAAAAATTAATTTACATTAGATCATGCCAGATTTCTACATAAAGGTACATAACTACATTAAACATTATAATATCATAAATATGGGTAATCAGAGGAGTTCTGGGCAGCCCCTTATCAGGAAAAGGAAGAAAACCCCTAACATGCAATAATGAAAGGGGCCAGGCAAGTCCAGCCTAATAACATTGACTTAGCACCAAGATGGGCCAATCATGATAGATTGCACATTTTCTATCTAGCTTTGTTCTCATACTATCTCAGGCACTACAACTGTAGGTTTATGTGTCCATCATCATTACAATGGAAATTTCTCAAGAGTCCTGTTCATGTCTTGCTCATCTTATTATTTCTAGGCCAGTGGCATATCAGAAGGAAATGCATGAAAAAAGGTAGGGAAAAGGAAAGAGCAAGGATGGAGATGGAAGAGAGAGAGAGTTACTAGTATTTGGTTTTAAGGAGGAGAAGAAATCTATTTGCGGAGTAGCAAAATCAGGTAAAGACTCTAATCCTTAGCTGTGTCAACATCCAGAAGTGGGTTAACCTCTCTAACTCTCAGTTGGCTCATCTGTAAAATAGGGATAAGCTGATAATATCCACTACAATGGACTATTCAGAGATTTTAAAAAGATTAATATAGCCGACATAATAGGGACAAAGCCTAAGGTATGCTAAGTGATTGAAAAATAATAATTATTATTATTATTACAAATGAATAGTTTTTTAAAAATGGAATGAAGTCACTGCCTATATGGTAATGAAGGTGAGGAGGTCTTGGCCTGGTCCTCTCAAGTCCATCCTCTGGTTTGGCCAGCCCATTCTAGACCTTTGTCATTGGAGAGCCACTCTGCCTACATAGCTTTCACTTAAATGGGGCTCTAAATCAACCTGTCCTCTGCCGCCATTCTTCCCTGGGCTTCTGATTATAATCATGCTGCCTGCTATTAGTACAGGGATGTTTAAAACTCCTATAAAACAAGAGCTAATTGCTGATCTGCTTAATTAAAGTGAGCCTTTTGTTGTCACATTTACAAAGATAAATGAAATAATCAGCTGTGGACTAATGAGAGATAATTAGATTATGCAGCCCCAATAAATAAAGACTAAAATGCTCCCGATTGTGCTTGTGTGTCAGAGAAAGACCATAGTGAGCTTTAAAGAAGTGCGTATTTGTGATGCTTCATTTTAACAACAGTGAGTGATTATGCAATCCAGCTCCCCAACCCAACTTTATTATTCGGATTGCAAGTATCAACAGAGAACCAAGCAGCACCTTCCTGACTGGAGCCCTCCCAATTCTTCACAATTAGTTCTAAGTCTTTTATTAAAAGGAAAACAGTTCTAATTTAGAAATAGATACAATTTACTCCTGATGTGCTCTAATTTATTAATAAAAGGTACCTATGAATGTAGCATTATAAGCTCTTTCTCGTCTCACAATAATTCATTAGTTTGCTTAAAATGTTGCACTGAGTATAAAAAATAAAATTGATCAAATATCAATTTTAGCTGACAGTAAGCAAATTTATTTGTTCTTACATCTTACAAAATCATACCTTCCCCAAGATACTTCTTATGATGTGCCCTTTTAAGGACAGATTTGTTTTTCTAAAACACACAAAGAGGAAGGAAAGAAAGAAAGAGAGAGAGAGAGAGAGAGAATAAGAATGAGAATCTTTAGTCCCTGTAGCCAAAGGAAGCTAAAGCTCATCCACACATGTATTGATTAATATGAAGATGAAGATAGAATTTTTGTTTTGCTCAGATAAAATAAGGCAGATTGCCCAAGACTGATAACATATCAAAAGGAAACCTCCCTCCCCCAAATGACAGAGATCACTATGTATGGAAAAATCTGCTAAACTAGCAGTTCTCGCTCCCAGAGACTCAGGAGGTGGCTGAGGCAGGAGGATCACAAGTTCTATACCAGAAGCAGCCTGGGCAAATGAGTGAGACCCTGTCTCAAGAATTCTTTTGTAAAGAGGCTGGAGGTGTATCTCAGTGATAGAGCATTTTCAAAGCTTGCGTGAGGTCCTAGGTTCAACCCCCTAGGAAAGGAAGGGAAAGGAAGAAAAGAAGGAAGAAAGGAAGGAAGGGAGGGAGGAAGGAAGGAAGGCAGGCAGGCAGGCAGACAGACAGACTGCCAGGGAATACAAGATGCTGCAGGCTAGGAAGAAGGACCTGTTGATCCACTCCCCAAACAATCTACCGTTGAAAATGTGTGAATAGCAGAGAAGCGCTGACACAGTGCCAGGAATGGCACAGTATCAGAGAGTGTTTGGTTCTCTTGTACATAGGGTCACTATGAGTCACACCCAACTCCATGGCGGCTAACAACAAACAGTTCCCAAAGTTTTGATTTTATGGGTCAATGTGTGTGTGTGTTTGTGTGTGTGTGTGTGCACTCGCTCCCCCCCCCATATATATTTTTTTCCTTAAATATATATAGAGCTTCTAACTTTTTATTTTACCAATTAAGATTTTTTTTAAAAAATCTATCCACACTATAATTTTACCATCAAAAAATATGGAAAGATATAATATTGGAACAAAGGGAAGGCCTTTAAATTGAATACAAATAACTTTATTAAGAAAACTCATTATTGTTCTTTTGCTTCTCTCATTTATCCTCCACCAATAGGAAATCCATCTTGCACAGGCACCCTCCAAAGATCAGAGTTTGGCAACCACAGAGCTAAGCTTTTGTTACCAATATCATCACAGTGCCCTAAATCCCAGGAGCTGATGATTTTTTAAAGTCAATATTCTAAGTCATTTGATAGAATTAAAGGTTGATTTCAAAACAGAGTAAAAAACTAAAGTCTTCAAAGCCCATGAATCCACAGCAGCCCCTTCTGGTCCTGCACGTAACTGAGCAGGGCTATGACCTTTGATGAACAGGACCAGCATCTAGCAAGAAGCCATCCAAGCAGTGTGGGCTTGCAGATACTCATGGCAATGAGGCCAGCTAGTTTCCTAAGAGTCTGAGAAATCTCAGATCTAGTCTTCTTACAAAGAATTTCCTGCTTTATGCCCTACCTATATACTGATTTTTGAGTAGTCATTTATAAAGGGGAGAAGCTTGCCATAGCACAGGGGTAAGAGCCAGAACATCTGGCCCGTTTCCAATCCTACCTGGATCATTGTCAATCAGTCTCTGAGGCTTCATTCCTCATAACATGGCTATGACATCTATCTCCCAGGAACAGTGAGAGGATGAACAGGCAAGCCAAGAATTAAAGAAGAACAATGTGTGGATCTTGCATTCATTTCTGATTGCAGCCTTCAGTTACTGGATCTAGAATATTAAAATGTATTTGATGCTATGTTGAACCTTCAGTGTTAAATATAATGTCAGTCTATGCAGAATTCTACCTAGTAATTCACTCACAGAGCCTAAATAAGTTGGTCCTGTCCTCACTCTTGAAATAATATATTCTTGCTGTCCCTAGAAACCAAGGCATGGATACAGGGGGGAGGGAAAGAAAGGCAGTCATAGATCAAGTGTCTCAAATGTCAATAAATGGCAAAGGAGAGTTATAGAGCACATAAGGGAAGGAGGAGGCTCAGAATATGGGGCTTGGGATGCCCTTTGACCCCACTCAGAGAAGCCCAGTAATAAATCTAGAGGTGAGGGACATCTTTAGATATTGGAGCCAGCCAGGGAAGCCATAGAGAATTTTCCATCATAAACAGTTTGGAAAGGAAAAGATCTCATACATGAGGACAAGGGCAGAATGGCAAACAAGGGATAAAGCTTCAGATAAGTTTTTTGTTTGTTTGTTGTTATTGCCTTATTGTTTTATCTGAGAAATCTTTATGTCACTAGGTTGTTGTTGTTGTTAGGTGCCATCAAGTCTGACTCATAGCAACCCTAATAGGGTTTTCAATGGCTGACTGTTTCAGGATTGCCTTGGGAGTGGGTTGCCACATCCTTCTCCCATTTTGTGGTGCTGGGAATCAAACTTGGGATCTCAGAGACTGTAGCACAACATTCTACCAACTGAGCTAAATCCCAGCCCTGTCACTAGGTATGCATTTGAAAAATCTTCCATTGGACCTCCTCCCTAAGTCAGAATCTGAGTTAATAGGACAGATATCCCTTGCAGGGTCACATGAAAATGATTGCCACATGGAGAATGCTGACACCTGCCACTCTGTCCACACTTGGGATCTAGGAAGCTTCATTCAAAACTACAGGTCTATGTGGGGGAGATTTGCCATCCTACATGCCTGGATTCCATACTATATTAGTTAGCTTTCTCATCACGGTCACCAAAATACCTGAAAGAACAACTTAAACAAGGAAACCTCTAGCCCATAGCTTCAGGGGTTTCAATCCATCATGACAGGAAAGGTATGGTAGAGTAGCTCACATCATGGCAGGCAGGAAGCAGAGACAAAATGCCTGCACTTAGTTAATCCTCTTTGGAAACACCCTCACAGATACACCCAAAGGTGTGCTTTACTAATCTCTTTGGTGCTTCTAAATCCAATGAAGTTAACAATCAAAATTAACCACTACACAGGTCAAGTGCATTATTAATCAAGATGAGCGATGGTAGTGGCTGTTGTTGTTGTTGTTAGCCACCCTTGAGTTGGGTCCAACTCATAGAGACTCTATGTACGACAGAATGAAACAGTGCCTGACACTGTGCCTGGCACTGTCAGTGCTTCTCTGCTATTTATAGAGTTTTTGACGGATTGATTGTTTCAGGATTGTTTTGGGAGTGGGGTGCCAGGTCCTTTTCCCATTTTTGTGGTGCTGGGGATTGAACTCAGGGCCTCAGAGTGTGCAGAGCAAGCAATCAACCCCAAAACCTCAATTTCCTCATGTGATAACAGATTCTTCCTCTTCAATGCCTAGTTCAGCGCAGGTCAGTCAAGAGGATTAGGAAAGAGGTTTTCAGTTTCATGTGGTTGGTCAGAGATCCAAGCTCTTCAGTCCTCAAGCCCACAGGATTCTCTGCTGGCATGCTCTACATTCAGGAAAAAAATAAATAGAAAAGATCTATTGGAGTTTCAGGGGCAAGGCCTGGGAATGGTTCACATCACATCCATCCAAATTTTGGGAATGGTGCACATCACATCCATCCAAATTCTATGAAGAAGAACCTAGTCCCTTGACCTCACTCAAAGCAAAAAATGTAAGACCTGTAATCTTCCTATATTAACACTTGACATTGCCTCTGCCACGCTAGGAAAGTTCATAGAAAAGCAACTCCTGCACTTGGGTATAGTAGGTATAGCACTCTACGGTTAACTGGCTAATTACCTTTGCTCCACTCAATTTTAAAAATGATTCACTGAGAGCCCACGGATGCAAGGCACTGCCAGAGGTAAGGAGGAGACATTGAGGTAAAGACATCTCAGTTCCCATGGTCAGAGAGGACCATCTACTAAGTGGGATGGAACAGGCACACACTTGACATATCCTAGTCCTGATTTTTTATCATCCATAAAATGTAATAACATTATATAAACCCTGTGGTAGCTGTAAGGATTAAATGAGATTATATGTGCAAAGTGTATGACATATCATAGATTCTCCCTCCTTCTCTTTCTCCTTGTCTTCTTTTTCTCCTTCTCCTCCTCCTACACATCTTCTTTCTCCTTTTCCTTCTTTTTCTCATTATTATCACTATTGTTGCAAGATGTCAGATGAGGAGAAAGTACCATAAAGAGTTAAAGAAAAGGGAAACTGCACTCAATAGATACAATGTTAATAGTGTCAGAGGGAGAAGAAAGGCTTAAGGGGGCATCAAGAAGAAGGCTGTCTGCTGAGATACTCAAACAAGGCTCTTACTGAACTCAGAGATGATGGAGATTATGACCAGGGGCAGGTAAATACTGAGAACAGGAAACGAGCTTTCAGTTCAAGCTAGGCACATGTGGATGAACATGTGGGAAAACCTGGCCACATCACACCTTGGAGCCTCACTTTCTCATCTGTAAAATGGAGGTAATAAGAGAACCTCAGAGGGTCATCAGAAGGATTAAGTTTAACAGGATAATTCATGTACCACATTGAGCCCAATATCAATCACCATAAGAACTCAATTAATGTTCGCTATTGTCTTTATATAGTTACTATTATATCACTAATTGTTATAAATTCTAGTTTCTGTCTATTTGTTAACAGGCACACAATAAATATGGGATGAACAAATTAATACTCAAAATATACTCAAACATGGGTGATTAAGGTGGTGGTTATAGAAATAATTATAACAGCCAAAGCATTTTTGCTTCCCAATTACTGCTTTAAAATATTTCAGTGTGAAAAATGGAATACATTTTACCAAATCTATTTATTAATTCAGGGAAATAAAGCTCTCAATCTGAAAGTTAGAAGGTAAACTCTTTAGCTTCAATTTCTAAAATACAGCTCATTTATTGAGTCTATAAAAGGTATATGTTGAAAATAAATGGTAGTATGGTCATTATTCAAAGGCACTTTGAATAAGAGATAAACTATTTAAGCATACAGAGAAAAACAAAATGCAGAGAACTAGAACCTGCTAAGCCTCTTGGTTTCTTCACTGAAATGGAAAAATATAATTTGTGAACCCTTTCTGGATTAATCATGTCTGTTTTCCACAAAGCTCCTTGAAGTTAAATACACTGTGAGGAAGAGCATCGAACTGATGATCAAAATAACCAAAGGGGGCAAACTTTTATCTTTCTCATTAGGTTATTATGAGGATGAAACATATAATATGTATAAACTGTCCAGCACACTGTCTGGTGTAAAGTAAGTAATCAATAGCTAAATGTTGGCTATTGTATGTTAGGAAACCACTTTTACATGAGGAAACTGAGGATCACAGAACTAAAGTGACTTTCCTGAGCTCAGGAGTTTATCTTAGCATGCAAACTTCTACACTACTCACCTTTATCTCTTGGCTTTGGTCTAGCATTTTGTATTGGAACCAACACAACAGAATTCCGCAGTCAATATTGTGACAATATGAAAATTCTTTAAAAGAAGGTAATATTATCTCCTTCCTTATATAAATCCCTTGTTTGCCCATATTAACTCCACTGCCACTACATTGTGACTTCCAGAAGCCGACTCTCTCTATGGAATTAGCAATTCTCTAGTCTCCCACATGGGCCAGAATAACACTGCTTAGTGGTAATAGATCATATTCCCTTCTGATATTGAACCCTATACTTTCTGATCAATTAGAGGCTAACTCTAAAAATGATCAATTGACGTTTAGCTCACTGAACCAGTAATCATTGCATTTTCTCTTTGGAGTTCCTCCTTAGAAAATCCTCCTCCCCTCCCCCTCCCCCTCCCTCTGCTCTCCCCCTTCCTCCTCCTCCTACTTCTTCTTCTTTTCTTCTTCTTCTTCTTCTTGACAAGGCCTTGCTATGTAGTCCTGGCTGGCCTGGAACTCATGATCCTCCTGCTTCAGCCTCTCCAGTGCTAGGGTTACGAGTACACATATGCACACCCAGATGATATGCTATATTTTGAAATTCACAACAGGCCTGCTAAAGAGAAAAACAACAGATGGGCTTTTTGCTCTCTTCCTTTATTAGAAAATGTGGTATTTTTCTTTTCATTCTTAGTAATTGAAGTTTGAAACTAGTAGGCACAAACACAAAAAAAGTATAGCAATTTCTCCATCAAGTTCAGTTACATAGAAGGATGTTCTAGGAAACACTGTGGATTTTTTTCTGAAATTTGGTGTTGTGTGAAACTTGGATGAGATGTCCACCTCTTTACCAATAAAATGGTAATTTGGCTATAAAATTAGAACATCCACCACCATTGAGAAAACTTTCACTATGTGGTACATAGTACATTTAATCTGTACCAAAACCCTTAGGATGTGGATATTTCATTCCCATCTTAAATATGAGTTCCTGGAGGCCAGTAGAGGTTAAGATGCTCAAGGGCAGGAGGCAGCTAAGATGGTGGACAGATAACACCTGCCTTGAGACACAGAGAGAGAGGAGAGCTTAAATAATGACTTAGAACTCATATTGATCAGACAGAGAAATAAGTTAGATAAGACCTAGGCGTATATGAAAAAAAATCCACAAGGTTAGGTAAATATCACTAACCGTGGAGGAATTTTTGAAAAGGGAGAAGGAATCAGTGCAGCAGGTCAGTGAGAGTGTGCCACCAGAAACGTGGAGACTTGCTCTAGTGGGAAGAGAAAATTGTCAGCTACACAGAAGCAGGCACCAGAAAACCCACCAGCAATTCCTCCAGCTCCACATTAATTGTGCAGAGGGTGGAGGGATTCCAGAGGCTGACAAGATCGAAAACCAAAAGTGGAGAAGAACTAGAGAAACCTCCATGGATGATCCCCTGACCCCTGGATCACAGAGCACAAAGAACATACAGCACAGGGGAATATTTCACATAGGCATCTGGAGCTCAGATCCCCTGAGGAGTGTGGCTCTGGCAGCCCAATATCCTGCCACAAGACACAGGTAGGACTTCCCACAAAGAGCAACTTGTGAGTGAGCTTCAGACACCAGGTGCAGTGCCAGCTGTGTACCTCCCATCCCCCCACCATGGAGGCCCCAGCCATGAGGCTTGTGATAGGAGAGTGGTGTGGCACAGATCCCATATGGGAGTGTGGGCCACAGGCCCTATGGGGTTTGCATGATATCATTCTGACCACTGCAGTATGGGAGTGGTGAGCAAGTGCAGCGGAGCTCAAGACAACAGGATACGACAGAGGGTGCCCAGACTCCAAGCAAGCGGTCAGGACAGCCACCATTCCCCCGCCATGGAGGCCCTAGCCACACAGTTCACCAGAGCAAAACAGGGTGGCACAAGTCCCACAAGGGAGCGCAGGCCCCAGATTCACTGGGGGTAGCATGATATCATCCCGCCCACTGCAGAGTGGGATTGGCCAGCAAATGAGGCAGGGCTCAAGATGCATGAAAGGACAGGGCACACAGACCATCAGTGAAGCAGGCATGCCAGTGCAACCACCATTCCCCGCCACATAGATCCTAGCCATGCAGTTCATGACAAGAGAATGTGGTTGCATGAGTCCCACATGGGAGTGCAGGTCCCAGACTCACTGAGTGTAGCACAACATTATCCTTCCCACTGCAGAGTGGGATTGGCAAGTGATCAAGGCAGGGCTTGAGATGTATGAAAGGACAAGGGGCACACAGACCCCGAGTCCAGAAGGTGTGGCAACACAGCCACTATTCTCCCCCTATGGAGGTCTTAGCCACACAGTTCTTGACAGGACAAGTCCCACACAGTAGTGAAGGCCCCCAATGCATTAGGGGTAGGACATCATCCCTCCCGCTGCAGTGGGGGAGCCACAAGCCAGCGAGCACAGCAGGGCTTGGGTCACACAAGAGGGCAGTGAGCCGGGCATCAGGATCTGGCTCTCCATCATCCCCCAGTGTCATTTGGGCTGTGCTCTCTGAGCCGAGATCTCTGTACGCAAGGCCTGAGGGGGAGCCAGGGGTCTTGGTAGGGTGGTGACGGACATGTCACCTCTCTGCTAGCATGGCACAGGCAGAGTACCCCATAGGGCAGGTCATCGAAAGCATTCTGAAACTCGGGCTAGCCTGAGAGAATGGAATGGACTTTCCACCATCATCCCCTGCTGGAGGGATGCTGCACAGAAACCCCTTCCCCAAGACCTGCCAGCTTTCAATGTGAGAATGGGACAGGGGAATGAGAGAGAAATGCCAGAATCTCATCATCACCCAACTTCAAAAGAATGTCAGTGGAAGAATTTTCACATTTGGAGAAGGTGGAACCCAACTCCCAGAACAAACAATCACCAAGCCTCAACAAAAAATAGACAAAACATGAAAGGACCTGCTAGATGCAAAGATCCTATAGACCAAAGTCTCTCAACAGATGATACCAAACAATCCTGATTTCTAGAGATGTCGTATCAGAATTCAGAATCTTGATTATTAATATGCTAAGAGATATCAGTTGGTAGAGTGCTGCACCAGTCTCTGAGGTCCCGAGTTCAATTCCCAGCACTGCAAAAATGGGAGAAGGACCCGGCAATCCACTCCCAAGGCAATCCCAAAACAGTCAGCCATTGAAAACCCTATGAGGGTCGCTATGAGTCAGATACCAACTTGATGGCACCTAATAACAACAATAACAAGAGATATCAAGGCTAATACCACCAGCACCCTCGAAATC
>VMDO01006641.1:88407-98588 GCA_007922755.1 Pedetes capensis
AAAAAAAAAAAAAAAAAAAAAAAAAAAAAAAAAAAAAAAAAAAAAAAAAAAAAAAAAAAAAAAAAAAAAAAAAAAAAAAAAAAAAAAAAAAAAAAAAAAAAAAAAAAAAAAAAAAAAAAAAAAAAAAAAAAAAAAAAAAAAACAAGCTGCAATCCTTGAGATGCAAGGCAAGCTGAATGAAATAAATACTTCAACAGAATCCTCAACATCGAGACTGGACAAGTCTGAACAGAGAATTTCAAACTCGGAGGGAGGAATACAAGATATTAACTAAACACAAGCTAAATTAGAGAAAATAATGAAGCAATACCAACTAGATCTCCAGGAGGTTTCAGGCAAAATGAAAAGTGAAATTTAAGAATCCAGGGGGTCCCTGAAGGAGCAGAAAGAAACACAAAAGGATTAGGAAACTTATTCCACAATATCCTGAGTGAAAAATTTCCAGAGCTAATCCAAGATCTGGATACTTACACAACTGAATCATTCAGAACCCCACCCAGAATAGCCCGAAACAGATCCTCCCCATGGCATGTTATTATACAAATGCTTATGTTGGATAGCAGAGAAGCAGTTTTGACAGCAGCTAGGGAAAAATCCCCAAGTAACATTTAAAGGCAAACCCATTAAAATAACAGCAGACTTCTCCACATCAACATTGAAAGCTAGAAAGGCCTGGACACATATAATCCACATTCTGAAAAAGAACAGCTTCCAACCAAGAATACATTCCCCAGCAAAGTTACCTTTTAAAATAGATAAGGAGTATAAGACATTCCATGATATTGCCACATTCAAACAATTTGCAACCACCAAACCAGCATTATAGAGGATCCTCAATCAACTACCACATACAGGGGAGATAAGACAATCCTACATAGAAGATCAAAGAAATGAACAATTAACATGAGAGGAAATAAAGAAAGAAATAAAATAAACATTAATCAAAAACCAGTAACAAGTACTGACTGGATGCATAACAACAGATACTTCTCAATAATTATTCCTAATATAAATGGTTTTAACTCACCAATTAAGAGACATAGACTGGCCAATTGGATGAAAAAACATAAAGCCTTGATATGTACCATTAAAGAGACACACCTAAGCCACAAAGACTGTAATAGGCTGAGAATTAAGCGGGAAAATAATATACCAACCAGGGGGAAAACAAAAACAAGCAAGAGTCACAATAGTAACTTCAGATACATTAACCTTCAATCCAAAACTAATTAGAAGAGATAAAGAAGGGCACTACATATTGCTAAAAGGAACAATCAGCCAGGAACCAATAACATTACTTAACCTATATTTGCCAAATATAGGGACACCTAGCTTCATAAAACAAACTTTATGGGAAATAAAGGATTATGTTGGCCTAGACCGACTCGATGGCACCTAACAACAACAATAACAGACACAATAATTATGGGAGACTTCAATATCCTACTTTTGCCAAGAGACAGGTCATCAATACAAAAAAAATCAACAGAGAAATGGCAAGCTTAATCTACACCTTAGATCAACTGGAACTCACAGATATCTACAGAATATTCCATCCATCTGAGGATGAATACACATTCTTCTCAGCACCACATGGAACTTTCTCTAAGGTAGATCACATTTTAGTATGCAAAAATAGCCTCAATAAATACAAAAAAGTACAAATAATCTCCTGTACCTTGTCAGACCACAATGGAATAAAATTGGAACTCAAAAATAAGAACACCAGAAATTTTACAAATCCATGTAGACTAAATAATACACTGCTGAATGATCAATGGTTTATTGAAGAAATTGAAGCAGAAATTTAAAAATTCCTGCAATCAAATGAGAATGAAAACACATTCTACCAAAACCTATGAGATACAGCAAAGGCAGTTCTAAGAGGGAAGTTCATAGCATTGAGGGCCTTCATTAATAAGGTAGGGATTAGCCAAATAAATGACCTAATGACACATCTCAAGACACTAGAAAGCCAACATCAAATCAGTCCCAAGAGGAGCACTCAGACAGAAATTATCAAGATCAAGAGATATCTCAATTAGAATCTAAAAAGATAATTCAAAATATTAATGAGACTAAGAGCTGGTTCTTTGAAAAGATTAATAAAATAGATGCTCCCCTGGCCAATCTCATCAAAAAGATAAAAGAAAAGGCCAAAATCATGAAAATTAGAGATGAAAAAGGGATTATAACCACTGATTCTAACAAAATACAGAAAATTATCAGGGAATACTTTGAGAAATTGTATTCCCCAAAATACAAAAATGCAGAAGAAATGGATAAATTTATTAACACCTATGATTTACCCAAATTAACCCTGAAGGACATAGGTAACCTAAACAAACCCATTACATATGCTGAAATAGAAAAGATAATTTAAAAATCTCCCAACAAAGAAGAGACCAGAACCTGATGGGTTCACAGTAGAATTCTACCAAACTTTCAAAGAAGAATTAATACCAGTTTTCCCAAAATTATTCCAAAAGCAGAAAAAGAGGGGGAACTCTCAAACTCATTCTACAAAGCTATCATCACCTTGATACCTAAGCCAGAAAAGGATAAATCTAAGATAGAGAATTATAGACCAACCTCCATTATGAACATAGATGCAAAAATTCTTAACAAAATCCTGGCAAACTGAACTGAGTTCTCCATTGACTATGATGTTGGCTGTGGGTCTGTCATAAATGGCCTTTATGATGTTAAGGTATTTTTCTATCTTCTCCAGGAACGAACACAAGCCCAAAAAGAGAAATACCATATGTTCTTGCTCATACTTAAGGGAAGGAAAAATTCCAGTACATAAATTGAAACATAATAAAAGCTCAATTAAACTTAATGTAGAAAGGAAAATTTAAGGAGTGGAAAGAAGAAGGGAGGGATCTATCAGAGGGAAGCAAGGATGAGAGAAGACGGGAGGGGGAAGATGGACAATGAAGAGGGATAAAGGGGGGAGAAGTCAACCTCAAAGGTAAACAGTACAACTTTATTAGTATGGTAGGGGAAAAAAGGCAGAAGATAGAAAAAAGCAAACTACAATAATAGCTAAAATAAATAATAATAATAATAATAATAATAATAATAATACCAAAGGCTGGCAATAATGTAAATAGGCTAGATCACTTATACCACTGAAAATGTATAAATTTAGATCACTATAGAAAAAAGTTTTCACTTAAATCAAAATCAGGATGCATGTATATAGATAAATATTCTCACAAAAAGACATGCAAATAGAAAGGAGATCATTGCAGGGGGATGGGGTGGAGGGTCATGAGAGGATAGAGGGGAAGTTATGCAAGCAAGCACAATGAAATGCATTTATGGAAATGTTGCAATGAAACCCATGTCATAATGAAATCCATTAAGTTATACATTAAAAATTTCCAATAAAAAATTAAAAGATGCTCAAGGACAGGTCTTTATGGGGCAATTTCAGGGACTCATGTTCAGGTCAGTCTGATTCTGTCCTTCATACTTTGCCACTCATCTTTTTAGAAAGGGTCAACTTCATGCTTATCCCTGCCTCAAATCCCAAAATCATCTCTTCTCCTACTGGGACCTTCACAGAGAGTACATCACAGGCTTTGGGACCATCTTGATATTCACTTACATGTCCCCTCTGCCTCTTTATCTGCTGTGTGACTTAGGTGAGGCACTTAACCTCAATTTTTTGTGGAAAAAAAAAGAAAAGATAGATTCAAATATTTAAATAATGTTATGATAGTGTTATATAGTATTTTGTTGGTATTTTAGCCAAAACATAGGCACTTTTGCAAGAGATAGTATAAAATGGTAGCAAGACTTCAGAATATGGTTTGATTTATAAACTGATTTTAGTGTGAAACCCATAACTATAGTAGACAGTAGCTCGACTTTTTTCTCACTTTTCCGCAAAAGAATGCATTTCACTTATGCTATATAAACTTTGAATATGCTCTTAGGGAGCATCTTATAAGATTGGTACTTGAGTACAATATCAGGTATACAGAATAAGAGGTAGAAATCATAGTGCAGTGAGGCACCACTTCACAACATTTTGGACAATGACAGCCTGCATATTTGAGGCAAGTCCCAGAAGATTACTGACCTCATGTATCATAGCCATCTTAGTTTAAGTATGCACTATGATGTTCACACACAGCACTATTCACAATAGTTGTGCTATAGAATCAGCCTGGATGTCCAACAACAGATGAATGTTTAAATAAAATGTGCTCTATAAACACAATGGAGTTTTATTCAGCCACAAAGAACAAACAAAACAAAAAGAAAAAGAAAACATGTTATTTGTAGGAAAATGGATGGAACTGAAAATCATGTTAAGTGAAATAAGCCAGACTCAAAAATACAAATACCATGTTTTCTCTAAATACGCACAATATAGATTTCAAAAGAAGACATCAAAGTAGAAGTGGGGCTATTTGGGAACCGGGAAGGACCCATGGGAAAGGAGAAGGAGAACAAGAGAGAGTAACAGAGGAGGGTTGAATATGAGCAAAGTACATGTCATAATGAAACACACTACTTTACACAGTTAATATATGCTAATGAAAAACTCTTACAAATACAACAAAATCACCTAATGATGCATTTCCCAATCATATCACCATCATTAAGTGACAAATTATTGCATTTAAAAAATACTTTTGCTCAAGTATACACCCACATGCAACATTGCTTTTGGTGGTTTTTAATACTTTCAGATCCATCTCATTGATCACCTGGGACAGGAACATGGCATAGGAGTTAAACAAAAAAATGCTGGGGACATATTACCTGGATTAGAATCTCAATTCCATTGCTTACTGCTTTAGCAGTTACTTAACTTCTCTGTGCTTCTTGTTGAGCCATTCAAGCACAAAGCACAGTACAAAAAAATTCTGACATCGTTTGCACAGTTCTGACATCGTTTGCACAGGGAGCTCATTACTTAGGTATTCTGTTCCATTGCTCGACAGCACCATATGTTAGAAAGTTCTTTATACAATAATAAGCTGAAAAATATAGCTCACTACTACTTCTGAGCATTGATTTAAAACTGACCCTTTCAGCATTGGGGAATACAAACATCTATATATAAGTCCTTGAACAATTTGGGTTTTTTAAACTTCTATTCCCAATGGTCAGCTTTGACTATGTATAATCATTGTTATGCCCTCCTTGCCTATGGGACTCAGAAGAAATGCACTGGATATTAGTGTGTTCCAGGTATTGTACCGCTGTTGCCCACGTTGAGACCTTCCTACCTTACCTGTACCCTTCGCTGTATGCATTGGAGCATGAACTATTGAATGTTCTTATTTAATGAGCTGGCAATCTTCTACTCATAAGTAAACTGTTGAGACAGGCAGCTCATTTGGGATTTTCTTCACTCATGGATACTTTCCTTTGCATAGCTAACTTACTCCTCCACCTCCTTCCCTCCTTTTCCATGCCTTTCTTTCTGTTTTTCTTTGTTCTGTTTTGTTTTGTTTCATAGTACTTTGGGGTTGAACCCAGGACCTCATACACATTTGGCAAGTGCTCTACCACTGGTCTGCATTCCCAGGCCATTTCTTATTTTTTATTTTGAGTCAGGGTCTCCCTAAATTACACAGGCTTCCACTGGTCTTGTACTCAATATCCTCCTGCCTCCACTTCCCAAATTGCTGGGATTACAGGTGTGTGCCACCACATCCAGCTCTTTGGGATATTTTAAATAACCTCCAATGGAAAAAATTCACAGAGTAGTACCCAATTCTAGGCAGAATAGAGAGTAAAAAATGAGTGCCTCCCTTGGGGTTCAGAAAGAAGGAAGAGAAAATGATGTCAGAAAGGAGGGGCTGTGGATATCCTGGATGAGAGCTGGGAACTGGATGCTCCAGGTGTGGTGTCAGGGACAAGAGGCTGCTTCATCAAGGTCCTCCCCAAGCTGCAATCATGCTAACATCTGGATAATGCACAGAGTAGGGGACAGGAGACAATCCCCACAAAGAGTCTTGCACAATAATGGAAAGCTAGATGTAATTCAAACTAGCTTTGGGACTCCTCAGTGATATCATTTCATGTGATAACTAAAGATTGTTGTTGCTGTTGTTAGGTGCTATCAAGCTGGGTCCAACTCATAGCAACCCTAAGTACAACAGAACAGAACACTCCCTGACACTATGCCATGCCCGCCACTATGACAGTGCTTCTCTGCTATTCATTGGGTTTTCAATGACTGATTAATTTTGCAATTGCTTTGGGAGTGGATTTCCAGGTCCTTCTCCTATTTTTGTAGTACTGGGGACTGAACCCAGGGCCTCAGAGAGCACAGAGCAGTGCTCTACCAACTAAGCTAAATCAGCCCCAACTAAAGATTAGAATGAGCCAAAGGCATGGACTCTGGGTTTCTAGGATAACTCAACATTAAAATAAATCCAGCTCTGTCAAGATAATATCTGGGAAAATGGAGAGATGTTATTATGCTCTGGGGATCACCTTCAGGCAGGCTTTCCTACCCTCTCAGCCCAGGCTGCCAGAGGCCACCCTCCAGCAGTCTGTCTCATATACCCAAGTGTACCTTCCACATTTTTCTGCCTGTCTCATGAGTTCTTCCAGAATATGTACCAAGACTTAGTCAACTTTGTTTCCCTAACACAGTGTTTCATGCCATGATCAACTATTCAATGTTCAAAGCACGAAGGCAGGAGCTCGGGGATTACCTTAGATGATTAAACAGTATTTGAGCATAATGGTGCCACTGAGGATAACATGGCCATGGAAGGAGTACTTATGGGAAAGGATAGTAACATTATTGGTATTTGACTGACCAGGTGGTGATCATCGAAACAGCTGGCAAAAGTGTTGGCATTAACAATACAGACTTGAAAATTGTTAAGTGAATGAACTCAAAAAGGCCCCAAAAGACAATTCGTTCTCAGTCATATATGGGAACTAAATCTAATTTAAAGGAACAAAACATATGTGTGTGTATGTAGGTATATGTATATATATGATCAACCAGGCTTATCTAAGAAGGGAAAATGAAAGCAGAGAAGAAAGGAGGGGGCAGGGGTCTCATGGGGAGGAGTGGAGATTGAAGAAAGGGGGAAAGGGAAGGGGAAACAATGTGGAAGGATAAAGAGGGAGAGGATAATATCAAAATAGATGATAGAATACATATACATGGGGGAAAGGGAATATACCTCCTACCAAAAGAAAGAAGGAAAAAGAAAATTGTTTATCATAAAGCAGTAGCTGAAGCACTGAGAGAAGATGAATTTTCCATTAAATTGCATCTTGATGAACAATTACCCTTTGATTAAGATCTTTCCATCTTTTTTCCTCATTTGGCATCATTACTGCAGAATCAGGGTTCAATTCTAGCTTCATACCTTCACTGGAGTAGAGTTCAAGAGCTTCCTTGAGACCAGGATACTTAATAATTCAGTCCCTTCTTCTCTAAGGAAGCCCACTGACCCCCAAGCACATCATGCCTATCAGTGGCATTGCTCATTCTATTTTCCTTAAGTGGAACCCTTAACTATTCTTTCAAGGCTCAAACTCAAAAGCACCTAAAGCACTTCAAAATCTAAGCCTGCCATGATTCTCTTTTGCTATGTATATGTCTTGTCTACCCAATCAGGATGCAGAACTCTTCAGGACAGAAGTTTTATTCTTTGCTTCTTTTTTATCCCCCACTGACTTTAAACATGCTAATTCTGCACGCTCAGCCAATAATGTTTAGGAGATTAGTGGGAGGGAGTCAACTTATTATTAAGCACAAAGGACAGCCTCCAGATCATTGTTCCTCTGCCAAATATCAATAGTATCTCTTCTACAGCCAGCACTACCTATTTTCTCTCCTTCCATTATGGAAGCTTTGGAATGGTGACTATAACTTCTCCCTTACAATTTCTAGCTCTGATCTCATAGTTCTCAACATCCATAAACATCACCCTGGCTCATAGCTATTTGATCACTCCACTTTAAACAACTTTCAATTCTGTTGTTGTTGTTGTTGTTGTTGTTGTTGTTGTTGTTAGGTGCTGTTGAGTCAGTATCTGACTCATAGCAACCCTGCGTCCAACAGGCAAAACACTATTGTCAGTGCTTCTCTGCTGTTCACAGGGTTTTCAATGGCGGATTGATTCTTGGGAGTAGCTTGCCGGGTCCTTCTCCCAAGCCTACAGCATCTGATGTTCTTAGGTGGTCTCCCATCCAAGTACTAACCAGGCCCAACCCTGCTTAGCTTCTGAGATCTGACAGGATCGGATGCCACAGGGATACAGCTGTATCCAAATTTGTGCCCGAACAGGGACTTGAACCCTGGACCCTCAGATTAAAAGTCTGATGCCCTACCGACTGAGCTATCCAGGCTCACCTTTCAATTCTATGTTGTTTAAACTGCCAATCAGCAAGTCTAAATATCATCATTTACCCCTAATCAGTAACCCTTAACTGGTATTGTCAATTTAATTAACATATATCAGTTCTTGGGTCACCCAAGACAACAAAATTTAAAAAAAAAAAACTTTTTTTACTTGTTGTTGTTTTTGTTAGGTGCTGTCGAGTCAAGTCCAACTCATAGCGACCCTATGTACAGCAGATCGAAACACTTGCCGATTCTGTGCCAGGCAAACCATTTTATTTATGTTTAAGCCCATTGTTGCAGACAATGTGTCAATCCATCTGGTGGAGGGTTTTCCTCTTTTGCATTGACCTGCCACTCTCCCAAACATGTCCTTCTCCAGGGATTGTTCTCTCCTGACTACATGTCCAAAATATGTAAGACGCAGTTTGGCCATTTTTGCTTCCAAGGAGTACTCTGGTTGTACTTCTTCTAGGACAGATTTGTTAGTTCTTTTGGCAGTCCATGGTATATTCAATAGACGTCTCCAGCACCACAATTCAAAAGCATCAATTCTTTTTCTGTCTTTCTTGTTCAATGTCCAGCTTTCACAACCATATGATGCCACTGAAAATACCATGGCATGAGTCAGACACACCTTCGTCTTCAATGTGACATCTTTGCTTTTCAATATTCTAAAGAGATCTTTTGCTACAGCTTTTCCTAGAACAATGCGTCTTTGGATTTCTTGACTGCTGCTTCCACGGGTGTTGATTATAGAGCCAAGCAAAGTAAAATCTTGAACAACCTCAATCTTTTCTCCATTTATTGTGAAGTTGCATGCTGACCCAGTCGTAAGGATTTTTGTTTTGTTGATGTTTAGTAGTAACCCATATTGAAGGCTATGATCTTTGATCTTCATCAGTAAATGTTTTAAATCCTCTTCATTTTCAGCAAGCAAAGTGGTGTCATCTGCATAACACAGGTTGTTAATGAGTCTTCCTCCAATCTTGATGCCACGTTCTTCCTCATAAAGTCCAGCTTCTCAGATTATTTGCTCAGCGTATAAATTGAAGAGATAGGGTGAAACTATACAGCCCTGATGCACACCTTTCTAACTTTAAACCACTCAGTGTTTCCTTGTTGTATTCGAAAAACTGCCTCCTGGTTCATGTACAGATTTCTCATGAGCACAATTAGGTGTTCTGGTATTCCCATTTTCCAAAGTGTTATCCATAATTTGTTGTGACCCACACAATCAAATGCTTTTGCATAGTCAATAAAACATAGATAGACATCTTTTTGATATTCTCTGCTTTCAGCTAATATCCACCTGACATCAGCAATGATGTCCCTGGTTCCCCGCCCTCTTCTGAATCCCACTTGATTTTCCGGTAATTCCCTGTCTATATACTGCTGCAGTTGCTTCTGAATGATCTTTAGTAGAATTTTGCTGGTGTGTGATATTAATGATATTGTCCAATAATTTGCACATTCAGTTGGATCCCCCTTTTTTGGGAATAGGCACAAATATGGATCTCTTCCAGTCAGTTGGCCAAGTAGCAGTTTTCCAAATCTGTTGGCATAAACATGTTAACACCTCCGGTGCTGCATCTGTTTGTTGAAACATCTCTATTGGTATCCCATCAATTCCTGGAGCCTTGTGTTTCGCCAGTTCTTTCAAGGCAGCTTCCACTTCGTCCTTCAACACCATTGGTTCCTCTTCATATGCAACCTCTTGGAATGGTTGGTCACCTACCAGTTCTTTCTTGTATAATGACTCTGTGTATTCTTCCCATCTTCTTTTGATGTTTCCTGCATCATTTAATATTTTCCCTATAGAATCTTTCACTACTGCCAC
>VMDO01006642.1:0-47242 GCA_007922755.1 Pedetes capensis
GAAAATGGGCTAGATTATTCATGTAATACTGCTGACAATGTAAAAAGACAGATCACTACAGAAAAAAGTTTGGACTTAAATCATAATTGGGATGCAAGTGTATATAGAAAAATATTCCCACAAAAAGATATGCAAGTAGAAGAGAGGCTATTAGTGGGGGGGGGGGGGGGGGGGGGAAAGGCAGGCACAAGAAGGTAAGGGGGAAGTTATCTGTGCAATGTACAATGAAACACATATATGGAAATGTCACAATGACATGCATGTCAAAATGAAACACATTAAGTTGTACATTAAAAATTTCCAATAAAAACTTACATATATGATGATTTTTCCAGAAAAAAAGACATGTGTTTTCACTTATTCAAGTGCCATTTAATATTCTTCATTTAACATTTAAACTTTTCTTCACACAAATCTTTGTACATTTGTTTCTTAAGCAGTTTTTCGTTGTGTCACTGTCTTTAATATTTGGAAAAGCTCTTTTCTTTATAAAATTTAACTTATTGGGATTCATATATATGATATGTTTATTTTTATATATAAAAGGTGTATTCAGTATTCTAATTTTTTAGGAAAGACCCATAGCTCCAAGATACAAAAGTATAAAAGCCACTGGGGGTGGGGAAGAGAAGGAAAAGGATATAGACATATTTACCAACTCAAAAATATCAGATTTCTCTTTTCTACCTTAAATCTTAAAAGGATTTTTTATGAACAAAGCAAGAAAATTTAGACAGTAATACATTTGACAAGCTCAAAATATTGATTCCAAAAGAGTTTAGATAAAATCAGATATATAAGCATAGATTATAGACCAATAATTTAAAAAGTAATGCAATGAATTTACCTAGCATTCAAAACCTTCCTTTGAAGGACCCAACTTCCTGTCCTGCTCATCTTCTCATACCCCCAGGTACACCTACATTACCACCCACACCAATCTTGATGGTTTTCCCTGTGCCTGACACCCACCTCTACTGCTTGTCATACCCACAAAAGTATACTTCTGTACCCTTGCTCACAGTACCTCACCTAACACAAAATTCTGCTATGTCTTATTGATTCCAACTTTTTTCTTCTCTATAAAGACCAGAGTATCCTCAATGAAGCATATGTGTACCATCACTGCCATACTATTCTCTCTGACTTTATTTATTAATTGTAGCATTTGTTTCTAAATAATTACCAGATTTTGGAGCTGAACATCTCAATATTCAAATTCCAGCTGTGTCAGTTACTGACTCTACCATCTGAGATAAGTTCATTAACTCCTTAGAGCCTTTGGTTTTCACCGAGGTACAGTGAATGTAATATATGGAATTTACCCCTCACCTATGGTTATTATCAAGACTAAGTGTTCTTAAAAGTATTATATAGCCAGTTGTGACAGTGCATGCCTGTATTCCAGCACTTAGAAGGCTAAAGCAGGAAGTTTGCACATTCAAAACAAGCCTAGGGTACATAGTAAGGCCCTGTCTCAAAAAAGCAAAAATCAATAAAAGATATTTTAGTATGTAAATAGTAAAGTGGCTTCCAAATATAAGTGTAAGGAATCACCTACAGACTAAAGAGTTACTCTACAAAGAGAAAGAACAGAGCTTTCTTCCTCTTCCTCTGGAGGCTATTCTGAAAAGGGTCAAAGGAGAGGAGTAATTGTTCTTTTCTTATTCAAAAGATAGGAACAGTCAGGCTGTGAGCTGCACCCTTCTGCCAAAAATAGCAAATAGTGACTTGTGTTCCTGAGTCTGAGAACTCATCTGGGTAGAGAGGTAGATGTGAATGAGAAAGAATAATAGCAGAACAAATGCCACCTGTGTCAGCTTTTCTGCCTTCAGCTTTGGGATCCCATCATAGGAAAGCAGCCACTATTAACCTTGTGATTTTTTTTTCTCAAATGTTCCCTGTTGCCATTAGCCTGACTGTGTCTTGATTTGAGAACCAGGTACAATGGCTCACGCCATTAATTCCAGTGACTCAGGAGGTGGAGGCAGGAGGATCGCAGGTTGGAGGCCAGAGTAACTGTGTAACTTAGAGAGATCTTCTCTCAAAATACAAAGTAAAAATTGGGCTGGGAGTACGGCACAGTGGTTGAGTGCTTGCAAAACCTTGTGGAACTCATCTCAATGATACACTCTAGTCATGTCAACAATTATCTATTTTTCTTACCATGTACAGGACACTTTGTGCTGGGGGCATGGGAAAACCAATACCATTTATTGAATACCTCCTCCAAGTCACTACCAATCATATCATATGAGGATTTTTATTTGGTTGGTTGGTTTGGCTTTTTTTAAACATCACTCCTTTTAAAATTCTGCAAAGGAGGTATCCTGTCCATTTTACCAATGAGGAAACAAATTATGGAAGTCAAATATATTACTCTTAAAAACTTAAAACTCTTTTTGGTATGGTGCAATATCCCATCCTCAAAGGGTTTCTGACTATGCTGCACCCATTCCTCCACTGCAAACTATGAGGAGCTTATGGCTGCTGAGTCAGATAATATACAAGTTCTCTCCCTACAAATACTAGAGCACTCCTATAGCATGCCACAGACGTTTGGGCTAGGAGACTTGGTAATCTTTCTGCTGTCATCACATAGAAGAGAGGGACTGCTTACCCAGAATAAGTCTTAGGAGCTTTGCTGGATTGCCTACTGAATCTAAATTTATTCTGCAGAAGCTGCTAGCCACTGTTTTATTTACAACACTCTAGATCTCAATCTCCTTAGTTACATTATTCCCAATTAAGCTTATGTATCCTCACAAAGCATCATTACATGATTTAATGACAGAGCATTTTGAATTAATTGCATGCCAACGCTTTATAACATATTCTAAGCGCCTCACTAAAATTGGTGCTACTTTTTATAGATACATAAATGAGGGTGGCTGTGTTATTGAAGTTCCCTTTCTGAGAATTATCTCCTTCTGAAGGTAAAATGTACATGCTTCCATACATATGCTTTTAAGATGTCATGATTTAACACTCATCTACTTGCTATTTAACTGGAAAGAGAAACCTTAATGTTTCTACTTCATGAAGCTCAGTGTCTGGATAAATGAAAGCATATTCAGACATTTATTAATGACTCACCTTTTGCTAGTTATTGGTGATGGATGGAGTTAAAGATAGGTCTTCATCCCACAACTACATTTGAGTCAGGGAAGTTATTAAGGCTCTCAAAAAAGGAATTTATAGTTTAGCTGGAGTTAATTCCATGGTGAATCAAGCGAAAAAAATAGTCAGCTCTCCCTGAGACAAATGAGGTTACCATGACTTCCTCCAAGACTCTAAGTGGGCCCTGGAAATATAATTTTAAGTCCACATTTTATTATGTTTTACTCCCAGAGTGCTTTTCTCTTCTAAGACTATAAAGCCAGATTTCTCTGCTATTTATTTTCTCTCCTCTCCAGCCCGATTTCTGGGGTCCAGGAGGCTGAGGCACGAAAATCACTTGTTCAGGGCAAAGGCTGCCTGTGTAACTTAAGCCAGATCTTGTCTCAAAATTAAAAAAAAGGGGGCAGCACTGGGGATGCAGTTCAGTGGTAGAGCTCTTGCTCAGGATGTGCAAGGCCCTGGGTTCAACCCCCTAATACTGGGGAAAAAATTCTTAACTGTTCTCAAATTCCCTGACAGGGCAGAACAGCTGGAATTCTTCTTTAAGCCCTGAATATGAGGAGTGGATGGGAGGAGTAGAATATCAAGCCAATATCCTGGCTCTCCCCTGGGGCTATTCTGGTATGGGCACTTCTCCACCTTCAAGCAGGAACCTCAAGGTCACTGTCAAGGTCAGGTTGCTATAATCTATGCTTCTACTAAGACTTTAGGCTTAGAATTTTTGGATGTATTTTCAATGACTGTATAAGGGCTAATAGCTATTAAAAATTTAATGGGGGCAGAGGAGTCATTGCTTTTCCAAGGCTTCCAGGCTTTTCTAAGGCTTCATTTTATGTGGTGGTACTATCTGGAGAGCTTACCAGTGACAAGTAGAATCTGTTTGAATTCCGTTTCAGCTCCTTATTATTCTGGGGCAAATTATTGAAAATTCTCAAGGCTCAGTTTCCACATTGGGAGAGTAATAATAACTTCATCAGGCTGATATGAGAAATGACTGTGTGATTAGGTCGTTCATTAGAGGGCCTAATTAATCTATTATAAAACAGAGTGTAGTACCTTGTACATAAGTGCTTGGCATGCTCTGGTTTCCTGCTTTCATCTGTCCCTAATTTCAGATTCAAGGTCAGTCTTACCTCTAGCCAAGTACATTTCCATCCATTGACATAATTTTAGCAGTAACAAGAAATCCCCCCGAAAAAATAACAGTCCAACAAAACATTACTGATATCCTCATTAATTCCAACAGAGCCTTGTCTGATTCACTATTTTACTTAAAGTACTATGTGCTGAGGGTGATGGCTCACACCTGTAATCCCAGCACTCAGAATTTCAGGTACAATAACCCCCAGAAATCAGGGACTGTAGCCCCCATGCTGCACATTAGATTTATAGAATTTATGCACCCTATAACTATAGCATTGTAGCCTTCAGATCAACCTCTACACATTTTCCCAAGCCCTTCACCTTGGTAACCACCATTATACTCTCTGTCCCTATGACCTTTTAAAAAAACATTTTAGAGCTGAGCATGGTGGCCCGTGCCTGCTATCCCGGCACTCAAGAGGCACAGACAGGAGGATCTTGAGTTTGAGGCCAGCCTGTCTAAAAAAAAAAAAAAGAAAGAAAGAAAAGAAAAAAGATAAAATGGTCGTTTCTTTTGAAATTGACTTTTTTATTTTTATTTATTGATTGATTGATTGATTGCAGTACTCAGGGATGAACCCAGAGCCTCACATATGCTCACCAAGTACTCTACCACTGAGCAGCTTCCCAATTCCCCTTTTCTTGCTAAGTTGCATAGGCTGTTTCTGGCTTTGAACTTGCAATCCTCCTGCTTCAGCCCCCCAGTAAGTGGATTTACAGGAGTGCACTATAGTGCCTGGCCTTGAAATTGACTTTTTTTTAGATTCCATATATATGTGATATTATGCAGTATTTTGTTTTCTGAATTAGATTTATTTCACTTAGCATAATGTTTTCCAGGTTCATCCCTGTTGTAATAGGTAGCAGGATTTCCTTCACTTTTAGGGCTGAACAGTATTGTGTGTGTCAATCTCACAATTTGTTTATCCATTTCCTGTTAACATACACTTAAGATTGCTTCTGTAGCTTAGCTATGGTGAATAATGCTGCACTGAATGTGAGTGTGTAGATCTCTCTTTCAGATAGTGAATTCTCTTTCTTAAGACATACCCAGAAGTGAGATTTCTGGGTCATATGGTAATCCTATTTTTAATTTTTAAAGGAAACTCCATACTGTTTTCCATAATGATTATACTAATTTATGTTTTCAACAAACATGTGTAAAAATGTTCCCTTTTCTCCACATCCTTACCAAAACTTATTGTATTTCAACTTTTTGATAATAGTTATCTTTAACAAGTATGAGATCATATCTTATTCTGGTTTTGACTTGTATGTATCTTATCATTATTGCTGTTAGTCCCTTTCATATATCTATTGTACCTATTGGTCAAGACATGAAAATATAAAACTCCTAGAAGAGAAACATAAAGGATAAGCTTCTTGACAATGGCAACAAAAGCAAAAAATAAATAAATGGTATTACATCAAACTAAAAGCTTCTGCACAGCAAAAAAACCAATAAAGTGCAAAGGTAACTGATGGGATGTGAAAGACAATTTGTAAAGCATATATCTGATAAGGGGTTACTATCCAAAACATGGAAAAAAGTCATTCAACTCAATGGCAAAAAGCAGTGAAAAAGTAGGCAAAAGACTTGAATAGACATTTTTCCCAAATAAACATTTTAAATCATATACTCTTAATTTCCTTTCCCTAACGCTTTATTTATAATTGCTATTGTTGTTAGGCTCCTACTTGATCCCTTGACACTTTATATGAATAATTAACGTAATCTTCTGAACACCCTGACAAAGTTTCTCCCCTTGACCTAGCCATAATTAGGTTTCTTTTGGGCCTCAACCTTTTTTGCATAATGCAATTTTAGTAACAATCCTGCAAGGTCAGTTTAGAGAGAATCTCCCACCCTCAATATCTGATGACTCTCAATATATGATCAATTTCTACACCTTCTACTTTATTAGTCAGTTTGTCATTGTTGTTTTTCCTGTGACAAATACCTGAGATAAACAATTTAAAAGGAGGAAGAATTTATTTTGGCTCTCAGTTTCAGTCTATGATTGCCTGGGTCTTCTGTTTCTGGGCCTGTGGTGAGGCAGAGATTCATGGCAGAAGGGTGGTAGGGTCAGAGCTGCTCATCTCATGGCAGCCAGGAAGAAAAGGAAGAGAGAGGGGGAATGAAGGAGGGAGGGATGGAGGGAGAGACAGAGAGAGTGCTATTTCCTCAAACTAGGTCCCACCTCCTAATTCCTACCACCTCCAACTAATGCCATCAAATTATGAATCCATCAATGGTTTAATCCATTGATGAAGTCAGAGATCCCATGATCCAGGCACTTCCCAAGAGTTCCACCTCTAAACCCTGCTACACTAGGAACCAAGTCTTCAACACATGGGCCTTTTGGGGAACATTTCATATCTAAACCATAACACCTACCATCTTAAAGTGATATCTCATCACCATGGCCTGCTTTCAGCAAGAATGCTGTTATATCATCTAGCCAGGGCACCTTCTTACCCCTGATGTTTCATCTGATTAACCTTCTATCCACTGACTCTCACCTTGCTCCTATGATATAAATCTTCACTTTTTTTTCTGCATTCAAAACTGAGCCCAATTCCATGATAGGGTCTCTTTTCCCCTATGGTAATAATTCTTGATTAAAATCTGTTTTTAACCACTTTATTGCCCAATTCTGGTTTTTCTTTGACAATCATTTATGAGAAAGCAACAATTACAATCTTCTAATATAGGTGAGAAAAGTAAGGTTAAGTAACTTGCCCAAAGGCAGACATGCTGATGGGATACATCTAAAGTTATTGAACTATAGAATTACCTATATTTCTAATTTTTCCTACCCCATCTTGCTTCTATACTTAAATCCTAATCTATATTTTATGCTAAATTCCCATTAATACTGAGGACAGGATATACACTGGGAGTGCCAAAAAGTATACACACTTTAAGAGAAATTATCTATATATTACTACTTTTCAAAGTTGAATTGAATTATGGTAGCAATGTGTAGTATGACATTTGCTAAAAGGATGGCATTAACCAAATGAATGCTAGTGCCACCATGTGAGAGGTAGGACAAAGAAAATGTCAGAAGCACCGTTGTTATTGGAGGACCATAAGACCATTTTGAAGTGGTATTTGAAATTTAAGAATATTGTAGAAATACAACAATGGAGGCATGAGTATGCAGCAGAACCTCCAACACATCTAACAACTGCCTGCATTCATGATAAATTTGAGGCTCATGGTACTATATGTGATGTATATAAGGGCAAAACCAGGAGTCCTTACACAACAACATGTCCTGCTTCTTCTACCCAACACTGTGCTATGCCCGGAACTATGTCAGTACTTCTCTGCTATTCATAAGGTTTCCAAAGGCTGATTGTTTCAGGAGTGGGGTGCTGGGTTCTTCTCTCAAGCCTACAGCACTTGGTATTCCCAGGTGGTCTTCTATCTAAGAACTAACCAGGCCTGAGCCTGCTTAGCTTCTGAGATTGGATGGGATGGGACACCAGGGTGGTTTGGCTGTAGGCAAAGGCTATTCTACTTTCTAATAATTTCATATCTAGAGCTCTCTTTTCCCTTAATGCTGAAATGTTTTCCCTTTGCAATTTAGCATCTTCTAGATATTACATCTCTAGGGGCTTGGTGGTTTGACAATACTTATCTTGAGTATAAAAAAAGCTAGAAAGGCACAGGATATGCTGGGCACCATGGCCCATGCCTATAATCCAAGCTACTTTGGAGGCTAAGGTGGGAGAATTGTGAGTTTGAGGCCAGAGGCAGCATGCGAAACTTAGCAAGAACTTGACTCAAAATAATAATAATAATAATAATAATAAATGATTCGGGGTGCAGCTCAGGGGTGCAGCTCAGTGGTACAGTGCTGGCCTACCATGCATGAGGCCCTGGGTTCAATTTCCCCTTATCAGAAAAAAAGAAAAATTATCAAAGGTTTGTTGTTGCTTATCCAGTGCCATTTGTTCTATATTTCTGAGAGTCCAGGCAAATGTGCTGGTTGATTTGAATTTAAATATCACCTGTGCAGTCACAGCACTCAGCATTTCTCCATAGAACAGATCATAGCTAGCATGTCTCCATGATCATAGCAGATAGGCATAGATGTTTAGTAAGGGAAAGAACAAGAATAACAAGGCACCAGGTTGGCTGTATGCACAGGCGGACAGGAAGACTGCTTCCATGTTGTAATTTGACAGGTACCACAGACTGCTTGTTTCAAACTGCCTGTCTTAAGTTTTAGTTTGAGATCCCCTAATAGTGTCATTTCACTTTCAGGAAGAGATTGTCTCCTGAAGTCTCCCTAGTTTGAGAAGGCAGGAAGGACACTTTTAGCCAGCATTAGCTAGCTGTTACCATAGCAACCAGAAGCAAAGCCCTAGGGGGATGAAACATTGGCCAGGTACATTTTCACAAGGAGGAAAAGGGATGGACTGAGAGGTTAGGCAAGGTGGCACCATAATTGCTGGCCCTAGGCAGCCATGCGGCAGTCATCTATATAACAAAAGTTACTTTTCATTTTAGTCAGGTACAAATTTCAATTTCTCCATCGCAAAGTTAGCCATTGCTCCCATCAAAATGGTTGGTTATCATTCTCTTTAACAATGCATGGGCTTTTTAACTTTTAGTACATCTGATTCTCCAGTACACTTCCAAGACAAATATAATTTAATTTTCCTGAGCAATGACAAAATATTAGAATCTACTTCTAGCCGTGAATGGGATACAGAATGTAAAGACAAAGTAGGTGGATTCCAGTAACTTCTTATTATGATCTCAGATATTCATCTGGGAAAATAGATTGTAGCAGGGAATAGACAGTAGTTCACACACACACACAAAAAAAAAATCCTGAATTTTAAGAAAGTCATTATTCTTCAAGTGAAGGTTTCCAATGCGAAAATAAATCTTATAAACATAACCGAACAGGAAGGAACCTTAAAGGTCTGCTAATTCCAACCTCTCCTATTACAGAAGAGAATATTGAGAGCCAGAGCAGTTAATTATGTCCTCTAGCTACCTAATCACTCTGTCATTTCTAATTATGGCTAGGAAAAAAATCCAAGAATTCCCAGTGCCCTCCATTTGTGTGCATTGAAAAATCAGTTTGCATATCAACAGAAAATGTCAGTGCTGAGGCCAAGAATGTTCAATTTATTCATAACAAAAATAATAAGTGCTGACATGTATTGAGTATCTACAAAGTGCCAGGCATAGTGCTAAATGCTTTACAACCTGTATCTCAACACTCAAATAGTCCCAAATATTACTTTTTGGGGGTTCATTTTACAGATCGAACATTGGCATTGTTGTAGCTAGGTGCCATCAAGTCAGGGTCCCATTCATAGCGACCCTACATGTAACAGGAGAAACAATATTGTTAGTGCTTCTCTGCTATTCAAAGGGATTTCAATGGCTAATTGTTTTTTCAGAGTGCGTTGCCAAGGCCTTCTCCCAAGCCTATGGCACCTGGTGTTCCCAGGCGTTCCCATTCAAGTACTAACCAGGCCCGAACTTGCTTAGCTTCCAAGATCTGACTGGATAGGATGCCACAGTGGTATGGCTGCAGGCTGGCATTGGCATTAAGAGATGCTAAGTAACTTGTTTATGATCAAACAATTAGTAATGGACAGATTCAAAGTCTTACACAAAGTCATTGCCTCTTATTATAACACTGAATCATCTCTCCTGGCTCTTTCCATGTCTCACTTTCCTGTAAGAAAGCCAATAATCAATAATCAACTAAACTCATGAGCTTAATGCCTCCCTCTGACAGTTAAAACTATCCCCAAGGATAGTCATCTAACTCTAGCCATCTAACCACATTCCCTAGGAATCCACTTCTGAAAATTTTACCTATTTTCTTGATAACAAATGTAAATCATATTCATTATACAAAAATTTTAAATCTTGAACCAAAGATAAAGGAGAAAATTAAACTCTTCTATAATTACATCACCAATCTACATGCAAGGAAAGCTATTTTTTTCTTCCATTTCAAATTTTTCCTGGAAAAAATAGCAATAGCATCTAGCATTTTCTGCATGTATTATTTTCCTTAGGGAAATTCATTTAGTGAATAACTCACCATCAAAGATGTGCTCTTTAGTTCATTCATTTATTCCTCTGAGTTCCACTGCTCAAATGTGTACTATATGCAAGGTGCTTTCCTAGTTAATAAAACTCATTGGTGATTTCAGATGGGTCCTTGTCTGGCTTCATGTAACCTCTGTGGTCCTACCTCTCTGAAAGGAGTTTTCAATGTATTCTATTTTATCTTCAAAATATGTAGATGTTTTTAGTCTATATGCTCAACTGAAGTAATTCTTTCCCTCAGTGTGATAGATGGAGAGCTATTATAAAGACAGTTTTCACGGTAACTTAGCTTAAAACTCCAAGCAAACAAAAACATATTTAAAATTGCAGGTACTAAAGATTTAGCTCAGTGGTAGAACACTTGCCTAGCAGGCATGAGGCCCTGGGTTTGATCCCAGCATCACACACAAAATAATAATAATAATAATAATAATAATAATAATAATAAACATAAGAATAAATAAGGAAAATTGTAGTTTTTAGGAAACCTTATCATGGCAAACATATCTTACAATGGTAGCATTTTAAGAAGGTCTCACCTTAAAGATTCTTCCTATCCAAAACAATAGGCATTCTTCTGATGCTGAACTGGTAGCCTTACATGCAGAAGGATTTGGACTGAACCATTGTGTTTAGGTTCCTTTAACATGAACAAAATTTACCGTCAGTCAAACACTGCTGGAGTAATTGAAATATGCAATTAATCTCATTCTAAGCCACACATGACAGGCCTTCTCTAACAATGGGTGCTCATGAGAGGTTTAGGGGCCAGAGGATGTGCTTTAGAAGTAACCCAGAAGTTCTGGCTTAAGTTCCTATGGCTTCTGTTACAAATTGACACAGATTTAGTGACTTAAAAGAACACAAATTTATTCTCTCACACAGTGCTGAAGGTCAGGAGTCTAAAATAGGTTTGCAAAACTGAAAGTTCTAGGGGACTCTTGTTTTTCCAGCCTCTGGAGGATGCTTGCATTCTTCGGCTTTAGCCCAGCTTTCATTGTCACATCTCCTTCGCTGACTGTGACCTTCCTGCATGCCTCTTACAAGGATTCCTGTGATCATTTGGGGCCTATTAGGATAATCCAGGATATTTTCACCATCTGAAGAATCTTAACCACATTTGCAAAGTCCCTTCTATCATGTACAGGGACCATAGATTAGGGCTTGAATGTCTTTATGGGGACATTATTCAGCATATCAGAGTCGCTAAAAACAAACTTGAGTATTTCATATTTTTGTTTGAGCTGGGACTGTTTGCAATAAGGATTTAAGTCCTTCCCCCATCCTTTTCTGTCTTTTTTCTCCACCATCCCTGTCTTGTCCTTCCACTCCATTCTTTATCTGGATTCAAGGTCTGAGTTATCCTTTCTGGATTTATCCTTCTTCTGGCAACAACTGCAAGATTTTGGCAGCAGGGCTCTGTTCCCAGCTACTCCTCCTTACTCATTTCACTATAACTGTCACCACTACCTGAGATGCCCAAGCACCTACCAGGTAACTAGATTTATGTTCAAAGGTACTTACATCAGGCCCTTGAAAGGAGACTTGGTCTCTGAACATTTATTTTAACCATATAATTGCAATTTTCTGATTGCTTCTTTTGGGGAGGATGAACCTAAAAATAAAGAAAATGTTCTTTCTGGCATAAGTTGTAGGCATTTTGGTAACTGAAACAAGACAGTGAAAAAGTATTACAATGCTGCTTGAATCATAGACTTGGTCAGTTCTATAGGACCTAGAAAAAAATTGCTTATCTATTTTGCCTTACCTTTTAGGTTGAAAGCTTCTTCACAGGAGCAGCGGTCTAAAACACTGAACATCTAAGGGATAATTTACTACATCAAAGAGTAATTATTACATCAGAGTAGTAGTGACACAACTACAGAAGGAAATGCATCCCAAAGCAGAGATGAAAATCACAATGTACATAGGCTGTCTTTACCCTTCCACATTCAACACAGACATCACTAATCAGTCAAGCACAGTCTGCCCAGATCTGGCCTTAAAACTCTTTCCAAGTGCCCTAGCCAGACACTAGCACAGCAGCAGAGGAGGCAAACAAATAGCTCTATTTTATGTCCCTGCATTAGAAACAGAGCCAATGACCTCCTGTTTGCCGGCATTAAGGAAAATTCCTCTCACTGCAATCCAACAATAAACTGATGTGATGCTAATTTCTCGAACTGACAAAATCCCGGAAGAGACTGATTTAACAAAGAAGTGGACTTCTCCTTGTCTCTATTTTCTGTTTGAAGACCTTGTGTGGGGAACCTAGCTCATCTTACCGCCTTCAGCTCCTCCTGTAGAGGTGCTGGATAATGGGACTTCTGTGTCTGAATTCCTGCATTTAATGTGCAGGCCCAGCCCTTAATTTCTGCTTTCTCTTCCTTAATTATGTAGCTCTCCTCTTTCCTCAAACCAAAATGTAGCTAGACCCTCAAAAGCGCCCTCCCTGGGGTGTACCTGGCAGTGTTGTCAGACTCCTCAAAGGCAAGGAGGGGTAAGAAACAGGAGCTCATCCATCCCTGTCCGTCTTTTTTCACATTGAGGTTTCTACTCACAATAAGAATTCTTAGAGGTTATCAAACACCCCACCGTGCTTTACCAGTTGTTCATCTATTAAAGCCTCTGATTGCCTGGCTTAATTGAGGACTACACTCATACTCCATAAATATGGCTCCTCAGCTGCTCTCATCCACGGCTTGCCTTCACACCAAGGCTTAAAAAGGAGAGAAAGTTCAGCTCATTCACACAGCTCAGTGGCAGGTGAGCTAGTCACATCAGAACAAGGGAGGGAGGAAATCAGCCTGTGCTGCTATGTGGTTGCTTTTTATTAAAAGAAAATGACTTACACAGTTAGCTCCCAAAAATTTTAGCTAGGATCACAGGGAGATTTTTTGCTTCGGACACAAGCCATCTGGAGCCTACAAAATCCTGGAAGAGAACAAATCAAAAGAGCAAATCTCTTTAGTCTCTCCATTTCCCATCAACAATTTACTCAGTCCCAGTCAATAATCTAGCTGCAGGCTCTGCAATGAAGCACACTCATCCTGTTTTGTGCCTGAGTTCTTGCCTACCAGGAGGGTTTTTCAGCTTGGATACAAGCCCAGAGATTGCCTTCCCTGGAAGATTCCTGTACCACAACACCTACCTGAGTACTTGCTCTACAGCAGCAAGTGCAGGAGGCTGCTGGAGTCATATTGCATGCCTAAGAGCCTCAGCAGCCTGCAGGAACACACCATGCTGTGTCATTCCCAGCTTCCAAGGAGCCAAGACAGAGAAAACAGCCTGCAGCTGTGGAGCAGAGCGCCCTTGAGTAGAAAAGCTGTGAATTTCCCATAGAGGAGGTTGAGGGGACTTTGAGAAGGTTCAAGGGGCTTTTTAAGGGATCTGTGACTTAGCAGAGCTCAATGGTAGGGCACTGACTGCAATATGCTAATATCGCTTATGCTGTCGGACTTCATAATTCTAATTTAGAAAAACCTAGATGTTAAGTCTTTACTTTTTAAAATTACTATTTTTGAGCAAGTACTTAAAAAATAGAAAAGCACAAAGAATATAAATACTGTATAACCCCTGGGCAGAAGAGACCATTGTTAACATGGTGCAATGTTTATTTTAATCACAAGGAAATAAAGCACAACACAATAAGATGGACTTGCCTGTAGTCCCTTTATATCCCTCCTTAGACCCTTCCCCCTGCCTCAGAGGCAGCAGCCTATAAGAACTGAAGTCATTTCTTTCTAATGTACTTTTAGACATTAACTGTATATAAATGATAAACAGAATATATAACTTGGGGTGATGCATTTTATAATTTGTATCATTCCTCATTTCTTTTCTGCAACATTTTTTCCACTGCATATTGTGACATTTTGCCAATTCTATGTTATTCTCTATGAAGATCTGGTTCACTCACTTCCACCACTGTCTAGTATTGGTTCCAAAGTTTTCTAAGCCCCTACTTGCTGTTAACACTGTGCTAGTGGTTTTGGAAGCTGCACATTAGAATCACCTATGCTGTTACCAGGAAGGGAGGTCAGCAGGCCCAGTCGGTCCAGGAAGCTTCACTGGGACACTGGCAGCAGATAACTCAGTTCATTTGTGTGCATCGTATAAAAGAATTTATATGAGACACAGTAATTACAGTAGACTAAGTTTATTAAAGATAGACAATATAGACATTGATTATTAAAGGTAGTACACCTTCAAGACATGAAGGCACATAGTAGTAAAGGGCTATGCTGCATAGAACTGAGGTGACATGTGCCTTTTTAAGTGAAATTTGGGCCCTCAGGGGTGGAAAGAGTCCATGTCTGGAATGGGCTGCTGGTCTCCCCAATGTCTTGTAAGGAATTGGGCCCAGGAGCAGACATTTCAAAAGGTTAGAAATCTTGATGGCTGTGATCTTGGTAAGGGAGCAGGCTGCACTAGACAATGTCCTTTTCACTTGCTGTGGGAGAGGTGTGCCACACATAGCCTTTACCATCCTTCCTGGCTAAATATAGGAGTTATTTTAATTCTCCTGACAACCATGCTGTTTGTAAGGATATTATTTATCAGGGAAAAAGTGACCATGAGATCAAGGTATTTGTCTCAGAGGACACTTACGTTGATATTCATATCTCAGGTGGCTGGGGAATGTAGGGCTGCAGAGTAGGTTGCTGCAGAGACCTCTTGATTCCCTTTCTTCCTGCCTAGCATATGCTGTCCGGGTCAGTTTAAAAATGCAGGTGTCCAGGCCTTGTTCTCAGTCTGATTTCATTTGTCTGGGGTTGGGTTTGTTGTTGTTAGATGCCATCGAATCAGGTCTATCTCTTAGCAACCCTATGTACAACAGAGGGAAACACAACCTGACTGCCATGTCAAGCACTATGTCAGTGTTTCTCTGCTATTCATAGGTCTTTTTATGGCCGAATTGTTTCAGGAGTGGGCTGCCAGGTCCTTCTCTCATGTTTTCATTGCTGGGGATTGAACCCAACCCCTCAGAGAGCATAAACCAGCACTTTACCCTAAGGTAGCTTTAATATGTAGCTAGGATTGAGAACCACTCCCCTCAGGATTCTGTGACTTAGGGAGGAGAATTGCAGTTGCTCACTATGCCTTTCTTGGTACAGTAGAAGATGTTTTACATCTTCTAACATCTTCTAACAGAATTGTGCCTGCAGCCATACCACTGTGTCATCTGATCCCATCAGATCTTAGAAGCTAAGCAGGTTCAGGCCTGGTTGGTACTTGGATGGGAGACTACTTGGGAACACCAGGTGCTGTAGGCTTGGGAGAAGAACCCAGCAAACCACTCCCAAAAAACAATTAGCCATTGAAAACCCTATGAATAGCAGAGAAGCACTGACAATAGTGTTTTGTCTATTGTATGTAGGGTCGCTAGAGGTCGAACACCGACTTGATGGTACCTAACAACAAAAGAATTATACCAACCAATGAATTTGCTAGAAAACTCACTGAAATCTGTTATTAGCTGTGTTGGGGGATAGTTAAGAATCTCTCTCCCTTTATCTTACTGCCTTAAAAGATGGTGCTTATGGACCTCTCAATTGGCACACCTTCACTTCTGCTCCCTGGAAGAAATGGAGATATTCCTGTCTAAACGACTATCATGGAAGGAAGGAAACCTGGGAAAGTGAAATGTGAAGGAAACCTGAATTACTTTTAGTTTTCTTTTTCTTCTCTGCATTTCAACATGAAACAGAGGAAATTACTGTTTCCATGTGATTCTGCTGAAAACAACTGCTCATCACCCTACTTCTCTTCAGTTTACTTGTGCTGGGCCCTTCTCACAGAAAGGTGTTTATTAAACTGCCATTTATAGCTTTGCTAGAGAGAGGAATCATGGAAACAAGGACCTTACTCTCTAAGAGCCATACTGTGAGACAGAGTTCAGGCACCAGGTGATCCTGATGCTATCTTATATCCTTGTTCTTTCTTCTTCATTCTTTGTGCTAGCCACAGAGGAAATTACCTGAAGAATGACACGAAAAGGTAAACTTTAGCTCTCTGCCATTCTTTAATCCATTCAGCAAATATCTACCCAGTGCTTATTAGGCACCAGGTGCTGTGCTAGGTGGTGGGGATCCCACAGGTCCAAACATCAGAATCTTTTTTCCCTCCAGTTTGGGATATAGGCCAGTAATCAGACAACTAAGCAGTATGTACAAAATGTGCTGTGGCAGAGGGAAGCATGAGATGTTTGGAAAACCAGAGAAGACTAGAGAAAGAAAGGAACTTAATCTTGGGGTCTCAGAATGTAGTGAATTATCATTTTATGTTTTCTCTGCATCTGCTTTGAATATAAGTTGCAGTCTCTCATACCAGAAACAGAGTTCAGTCACCCTTAAGATTGTTTTCAGTTCTACACCTTCTCCCATTCCTCAATGTGATCAATCCAGATAACTGCCTTGTATAGCTGCCTCCTGGTAATCACCTCCCTACAGGACAGCTACCTAAATACAGCCTACTTGACTGGCTCCACTGACCCTCACACCCCACATGGACTGTGTACATACTCCACAGTGACCACTACTCAGTCACTGCATGACCTCCTAGAACTCTTTCCTGCTTGCTTTAAACTTACTAATTAAACTCCTCGGGGAATACCTGCTTGGATAATGCCCTGAACCAAATAAAAGGGTTGGCCCGTGGCCCTACTCCCTCCCCTCCCATACCTTCCCCTCCCCTTCCATCTCTCCTCGCCATGTGTATGGCCTCCAGGTGTGCTGTGAACCCCCACAATCTATAAGTAATGGAGTTTTTATATCAGTCTTGTGTTCTCCTCATCATTAGAGGGGAGCTCTCCATCTTTAAGACCCTAAATGAAAACAATCAGCATATTTGGCAGGAATGTTTCCTAGAGTAGTACCTCTCAGTGTGCATGGGATACCTGGAGGACTTGACAAGATATATTCTCTGGGCCTTCATTCCAAAGTTTCAATAGGTGTGTTTGAGGCCTGAGAAGCTGCATCTTTAACAAGTTCCCAGGTGATATTAATGCTACCCATTTGGAGATCACAAGTAGAGAACCATTGTCTTAGAGGAACAAAAGTCACAATCTTTGCCACTCAGAGTAGGATCTGCAGGCCAGAAGTATCACAACAGGGGCCAAGCCTGGGAGTTTCTTAGAGATGCAGAATCTACATCAAGATCACCAGGCGATGCTATGCACATTTAAGTTTGAGAAACACTTTCCTGAACTGCTGGTTCTCAAATTCGCTGCACATTGGAATTACCTGGGAAGCTACTGTTGTTTTTATTCAGTTTTTGGTGTTTTGAAACAGGGTCTCACCATATAGCTCAGCCTGGCCTGGAACTCTCTATGTAGCCCAGATTGGCCTCAAACTCATAATCTTCCTGCCTCAGCCTCCCAAGTGCTGAGATGACAGGCGTGTGCCATGACAATGGCATCACCTGGGAAAGTTCTAAAAATTCATCACGTCTGGATTCTACTTTGGCTTAATTGGTACATGATATGAAAATTCTTCTAAGTGATTCTAATGTGTAGCAAATTTTGAGAGCCACTGCCCTAAGCTTAATGAGTAGGAGTTAGTACCACAAAGCAGAAAGAATATAACGGAGAACATAATTCATAAAGGCAAGAGAGGGAAAAATGGGTTCACTCAGCAAATGGAAAGGAATTCAGTGAGCTCAGGTTACACAATTAGAGAGAAGGAAAAGTGAACTTGTTTTGAGACTGGAAGATTACAAGGCTCCAGAACCTAAAGACATTCCATTTTCTCTGATAGTTAAGTGCACTCTGATTTGCATTTAAAAGTTTGCTGGCCATGTAGAAATAAGCTCAGGACCTGGGAACTATGTGGTGTTAAGCCTGAAATTTCTTTGACTGTAAAGAAACATATATTACTGCTTTTATCAAAAATTACTCCTTTCAGGGAATACTGCTCTTTAAACTAAAGATGAGGGCAAAGGGGTGGTGACAAACAAAACTAGTGGTGAGGGTAGTAGAATATGCTACCCCAAAAAACATCCCACTTTGCCCTGTAATGAATATTTTGAGCAGAAATTGAGAAAAGGTATAAGAAAATTTCTCTGCCTAAAAGCAAGGCATAATTTTGTAAAAATGTCCACCCTTTTTTCTCTACTAGAAAGAACAGAAGTTAATCACTGGAGACAGCACTAGACCCTTAGACCCTTATCAGCCCAGAGACAGAAGGCACCACAGGGATGTGTGTAAAAAACCTTGTTAAAAATTACCCTTATTATCCATTACTTTCCTCTTTTATTTGCCTTCCCACAATTTGCTGCCCCTAGAAGTGGAAAGAGCTGAGGTTTAGCTCTGTTGGTAGAGCTCTGCTCTGCACTTTCTGAGGACCTGAGTTTGATCCTAAGCACTGCAAGAATGGGAGAAGGATGTGGCAATCCACTCCCAAAACAATCAGCCATTGAAAACCCTGTGAGGGTTGCTATGAGTCCAGTACCTAACAACAACAAGAAGTTGAAAATCTTTTTCCTCTGTCTTGTCACTCCACAAATTTATTGTTCCCTTGTTAAGATGCTATTATAAACTCAAGTTCTAACCACCCCTTTGGGTTATTCATTACTAACACTCCCATGGGCATATGCAATGTTCATGTTAATAAACTTATGTTTTATTTTCTTGTTTTTGTTTTTGTTTTGAGGGTAGTGGAGGGCTGAGCCCAGGGCCTTGTGCACATACTTTTCAAGCTCTGTACTGTTAAGCTGCACCCCTAGCCACTTTTTTTATTTTTTATATTGAGACAGGGTTTTACTAAATTATGCAGGCTGCTTCTGGCCTTGAATTTATTATCTGCCTGCCTCCCAGTCATTGGGATTACAGACCCACAAATATTCTTCTCTTGTTAATCTGTCTTTTTTCAGTCTAATTTAGAGACTCCCAGCAGGAGTCCCTAAAATGTGTAGGGGAAAGATTTTTTTTTTTCTGTCCCTCCCCTGTAGTACCAACCAGTCTATAGACTATTTTGGCACTTTGACTTTCATTGTTTGGTTTAAATAACATTCACAGGGCACTGTGTACTAAACACAGTGCTATGAGAGCAGAATCCAGGCCCCCTCTGCTCTCCTAGCAAAGAGTCTTCAAGGTAGGGTGCTCAGACAAGCAAGTGATTTTTCCAAAGAGCAGGAGTTTGAGTCTGGTTGAAGATTTGACAGTGCTGTTAAATGGGAGGATTCTGTGCCATCCAACTCCACTTAAGCCGTTGACTAAACCATCAAATGGCCCCATTCATGCTGCAGCTGCAGGATTCCTGAGGCCATGCCAGTGGGCCCCAAGAATGCAAACAGGGCTCAATCTTGGCTTCTGACACCCTGTGAACTTTGAGGAATAACAAATAGGCATTTGTTAGGGGAAGGCCCACAAAGGCACCACAGGAGAGAGGACTGAATGCCCCATGGGATTCCAGGCCAAACGCAAAAGGCTGGTGTGATTTCTGCCACCACAGCTTGTGTGACCTCACTTGCTCACTGACTGTGGAGGCAGCTGATGGCCTAGCCAGCTGAAGCAAGGTCTCTAAGCAGGGTGGGGGTAGCAGCTCTTCAGGAATGCAGTCAGTACTCTATAACCCACAAGGTGAGGCCTATTAGTCACAACCACATGGAGGAAATAAAGGCTTTGCAAAGCAAGGAAAATATAAAAGTGTTTTTTATCCCTGGGGTCCCTGGGCCATTCCTTTCCATCCGTATACAAGGTGGAGGTAGTGAAAAATGAATACAGGATGCAGATGGCATTCCTTTAGAAGATCTATAAAAAGCAGCTACATGCATGCATGCATGCATACATACATACATACATACATACATACATACATACCAAAGCTTTTTTAGATAATTCTTTGTGAAGTTCACTTTGTCTAGTAACTCAGATATTACTAATTTGATCCTGAACTTTGATTCTGCTACCATTGCCAGTTATACAATTGCTTATGTTACTCAAGGGCTGTGTTTAGAATCACTTATCAACCCTCCATTGAGCTCTGGGTATTAGCACATTTTACACATTATAGAGTGACCTAAACTGTGCATATAGGACAGAATTATTCAACGTGAGCACTACTGACATTTTGGAGCACTTAATTCTTTGTTGGGGAGCTGTCCTGTGCATTGTATTATGTAGCATCTTTGGCCTCTACTCAGAAGATGCCAATAGCACCCCAGCCACTCATGGTCTGAAAATATTTCCAGGCATTGTCACATATTCCATAGGGATAAAATTGTCCCAAATTGAGAATCATTGGTATAGAGGAAAGTTTTTTTTTTTAATGTGAAATCTTTAAAGAAAACAAAAGATGGATTGATAACTTTTGTTGCTTACAATTAACAGTTTTAATACAGGAAAGAAGTCTCCAAGGACCATATGTTGGATTTTCACCTTTAGTACAAAATGAAAGTTCTACATAATAATCAAACAGCAAATTACATGTACAGTCACTCATTCAGTCAAATCAGCCCAACCGTTTATTAAATTACATTCAATGGGCATAGTCTGTGTTTAGACAATATGCTTAGAATTAGTCTAGGTATTCATGTACTCCACCTGCTGTCAGAATAGTTTGATTAAACAATAAGACCCAAAAGACTGCCTCTGGAAAAACTTTAACGCTACTACACAGGAAGTATTATGGAGTTGCAGAATATAAAAGTTATTTTAAGTGGGACTCTGAGTTGAAAATTATTTTTCCAATGCATAGAAGACTCAGAATACTTTTTTCATTGTCATAGTGCACAAAGGATGGCTGATCACACATAGAAAATATAACCTCAAAGTGAATGTAAATATAAGAATTCTGGAAGCTGAATGCCATGACACACACCTCTAATCTCACTAATTTAGGAAGCTGAGGCAGAAGGGTCACAAGTGTGAGGCCAGAGGCAGCCTGTGAAACTTAGTGAGACTCTGTCTCAAAATAAAAAATAAAAAAGGATGCAGTTTAGTGGTGAAGCACTTGCATGAGGCCCTGGGTTCAACTCCTGGTACAAAAGAAAAAGAGAGAGAGAGAGAGGAAAGGAAGGAAGGAAGGAAGGAAGGAAGGAAGGAAGGAAGGAAGAAAGAAAGAAAGAAGGAAGGAAAGAAAGAAAGGGAGGGAGAGAGAGAAAGAAGGAAAGAAAGAAGGAAAGAAAGAAAGAGAAAGAAGGAAAGAAGAAAGAAAGAGAAAGAAAGAAAGAAAGAAAGAAAGAAAGGAAGGAAGAAAGAAAGAAAGGAAGGAAGAAAGAAAGAAAGAAAGAAAGGGAAAAAGAGACTTCTGGAGAATCTGGAGATTTGAAATGACAGACAGAGATCTACAACAATAAGCAGCCATCTTTATTAGGAAGTAAAGCAAGCAAGCTGCACTTTTAAAAGGAGGGAAAAACCCTATAGAAGCAGGAAATGAAAGATGAATGCTTGGTCTTTCGAACTTGAAAAATTATATAAGCAAAATATGAGAATATTTTCACTGAAATGTAAACTCTATTTTTTGTTGTTGTTGTTTACATTTTTATTCACATTTCTATCTCTTTTGTTCACATTCTTTAGTCTTATATTCTGAGTGCCTAGAATGATGCCTGGTGCTGGTAAATATTCAATAAACATTTGTTAAATGAATTCCATAGTTATTAAAAAGGGACCTGAAATAAAAAACAGAAACTGCAGTGCTATTTAGACTCTATAGGATCCCAGAGAAGATCTAGACTGTACTAACCCTAGGATTACTCTACAAAATGCTTAAAGACCAATATGTTGTTGTTGTTGTTAGGTGCCCTCGAGTCAGTATCCGACTCATAGCGACCCTCATAGGGTTTTCAATGGCTGACTGTTTTGGGATTGCCTTGGGAGTGGATTGCCAGGCCCTTCTCCCATTTTTGAGGTGCTGGGAATTGAACTCAGGAGCTCAGAGACTGCAGTGCAGTGCTCTACCCACCTAGCTAAATCCCAGCCCAAAGACCAATATAGATAAGTTCAAATAACCCAAGAGAGAGCTTGAAGGGGCTCCTAATGACCAAATTTAAATAAATGGAAAACAAATAGGACAGTGAATTATAATACATAAAATAAATATTAATTGATAAACCCATAGTGATAATCAAGAAGAAAAAAGAAGTGGGGTGAAATGCAAAGAAAGCTTTTTTTCTTTATAGAAGAATGCTAGGTAACAAATGTAAAAGGAATGATTGAATTAGAAAAAAATCTCCGCATGCATACAATGTAATCATTGATTCAGGCATGGATCATCAATATTTATAAAGCCATTGTGGTAAAAGTTATTGGGGATCAGAATATAGACAGTCTGAAATTTCCTCTCATGGATTAGTGATTTAATATAAAGGAGAAAGGTACTTTTATGATAGAGAGAACTGGCAGATTCTTGTTGTTGTTGTTAGGTGCCATCCAGTTGAGTCTGACTCATAGCAACCCTATGTACAGCACATGGAAACACTTCCCAATTACATTCCAGGCACACCTTTCTCAACTTTAAACCAGGCAATGTTTCCTTGTTCTATTCGAACAACTGCCCCTGGTTCACATACAGATTCCTCATGAGTACAATTGTGTGCTCTGGTATTTCCATTTTCCAAAGTGTTATCCATAATTTGTTATGATTCACATAGTCAAATGCCTTTGCGTAGTCAATAAAACATAGACATCTCTAGCCTATCCAAATGATCATACTTAGCATTACCAAAAATGGAATATGATGCCTGCCATCATTCAGTGGGAAACACATTTTGTGTATATATTAATTTATATTGCATAATAGATACTCCTAAGAACCTGGTGGATTAAAACAAATTATCATTTGTTATTTATCACATTTCTGTTGGTAAGGGATTGAGAAAAGAAAGATTTTGGCTAGAAAGCTCTACCTTGAGGTCTTTCATGAAGTTGTAATTAGATGACATGAGACAATAAAAATCTAAATGCTTGACTAGGGATGGAATAACCACTTCCAAAATGGCACATGGTTGGCTGTTTGGTGTTGGAAATTTCGTTCTTCTTTATTTGAGCTGCTCCCCAACGCTATGAAGTGCCTTTATGGCATTATAGCTGCCTTCTCTGTCAGCTAGTTGTCAAGAACTCAAGCAAGAGCCCCAGGTTTAAAAATTACACATCATTACATCTGCAGTATTCTGTTAGTTATACAGGCCAGCCCTGACTTAATGTGGGAAGAGACCACACAGGCATGACCACCAGAAGACAAAGATCATTGGGAGCTATTTAGAGGCTGGCTTTCACAATCATTCATCTAGTGTTTTTTTAAAAAAATGTTTAAGTTCAACCTAATCTGTGGAAATAATGAACAAATCCACGTGGGGGGACATTCTACAACACAATTGTCTCAAATTTAAAAGAAATTATCATAGCATTTATTTTTTAAAAGCAGGATTTTATCAATTAAAAGACCTCAAAAAGAAAGGGTAGGCCAAATGTAATGTGTAATCCCTGATTTGATCTTGAAATTAAAAAAAACTATAAAAGACATTTGGGAGGCAACTGGGGTAATTTAAATATGACCTGTATGTTAGGGAATATGATATCAGTATCTCAAAAAATTTTATCCAAGGCTTTTCAAAACAGCCAAGATGGCCCAGATGAGATGAAAAACCAAACCAAACTATATTTACCTGATGTAATGATGATCAATGACAAAAAAGAATATACTACTGATACACCCTATAACATGGATGAATCTCAAAAATATTTGTGAGAGAAAAATCTAAACTGAAATATGCATTACTCTATGATTACATTTACATGAATTCCTAGAGATACAAAATGATTCAGAATAGAAATCAAATCAGTTGTTGTTTCTGGGAGTACAAAGGATTGACTGAGAAGAGCCTTCTGGGGTGATGGAAATGCTGTTTGTTTTGACAGGTGCATGAGTTACACAAGTACAATATATGGATTTGTCAAAATAGATTGAACTATCCATTTACAATCTGTATATTTCACTGCATATAAATTATATCTCAAAAACTTATTTAAAATTATATCACTGTTAAATTCCTTGGATATAATAGTGATGTGGTGGTGAGAAAGTAGTATACTCTTAAGAATTTAGGTATGTATTGGGCAAAATATCATAATGTTTGCAATCTATTTTCAATGATTCTAGGGAAAGAGGATAGATATAAATAGGTAAAAGTGAATCAACATTTAACAATTGGTAAATCTAGACTAGAGATAGGAAGTAGTTTATTGTGCTTTTTAAAACATTTCTGTAGTTCTGAAATTTTTCAAAATAAAAAGTTGAGGGGAAAAACAATAATAATAAACCCCTATTTCCTTAGCCGTCACTTTCATCAATAAGAAGAATGGGAACTGAAAGCAATACCACTGCCATTCTCCCTAGTTTGTTATATGCATGTATATCACTTCCTCTACATAGTTCTTATTATGAAATATGTTTAGCTATTCGACTCATGCTTTTGACAAGGGAAAATATTTTTAATTATAATCTCAAGAACACTGGTCAAACTGGGTGTGGTAGCACATGCCTGTAACTGAAATCCCAGCTTTCAGGAGGGTAAGGCAGGAGGATCATGAATTCCAGACCAGCCTGGGCTACAAACAAACAAAAGAAAAAACAAAACAAACAAACAAAAAAAAAAAACACTGGTTAAAGATGACAAGAGATACGCCATGTATTGCAGCAACTTGCTGGGCTACCAATTGTACTTAACTGGGTCTCATCTAGCATTTATTGGACATACACAAGCTTCCATTTACCTCAAATTTTAACATTTTTTCAATTGCCTAGAAATGCTTGTTTCCCAAGTCTTCTGCACAGACTGAGTTGGCAGCTGAGATGATTTGCCAAATGATCAACCCTTGATCTGATTCATATTCCCAGATTGTCAATCATAAACTAGGTCTGGGAGGAAGCAAACAGGAAAAGTTGATGGGGCTCCTGCTATAAATGTCACAGGTGAGAAAGGGCAGGTACATGGCCTGTGCTTGAATGGCATCCCATGGAAGGAAAAGGCAGAGCAGCTTTAATTCACTATGTAAATTATACCATCTGTCAGGATGTCAAAAGGGTGAGAAAACAAAAATATGAATAGGGTAAATGTGTGAAAAAGAAAGAATATGTCAGGTTCAAGAGAGGAAATGTGTTCAGAAAATGCAGACACCACATTTTAGTACTGTTGGCTTAAATGCAATGGAAAAAAAAACCACATTTTTCTGTTGCACAGTGCACATTGGAGGTACAAAGTTGGGATACCAGATGAAATTTCAAGGAATCAGCAAATAGTCAATAAGGCATCAGGAAAGTTCTGGGACACCAGAAAAATATCTCATAGAAAAATACTATAAGAACAACTCTGCATCATTGCCTAATAATGAAAAAATGTTGATTCTTTCCTAAACTACTTTCTGCTTCTGGCTTAGTAACAGCAGTGGGAGGAGGTTATCATTGTGACACATTAAGCATGGTATAAAATTATGTTCCCCTATGAAGATGGTGATTCTCTTTGTCTGGAAAACCTAGAGGTACAGCTGGTTCTACGCCCAGGTTGAGCAGGAAGTCACCAGCGCACAGAGCTTGAGAATGCTTAAGAGTTCTTCATACTACATGGCTTAAGTTTCTTACCACAGTGTCATTCCTAGGAACTACTGACAGTGCATTGAATTTACAAGATGCTTTATCAAGCACTTTCACATTGCCATCTACATCTAGACCTCACCACTCTGAGGATTTAGACCTGAGTTTCATAATGGGAATTTAGACCTGAGTTTCATAATGAGGATCTTGAAGATCAAATCCTCAGGTCACGTAACCAAGACTCAAGTTCTATCTTTCAGTTCCTCTTTCCATTAATCAGGTCTTCTTTTGATAAATTGAATAGTTGCTTCCATATGAAATATGTACCTCTTTTTTTTTAAGGCCTGATTCTTTAAAGGCCTGGTCTTTAAAGACTGAATAGTTGCTTCCATATGAAATATGTACCTCTTTTTTTTTAAGGCCTGAATCTTTAAAGGCCTGGTCTTTAAAGGCCAGATGTCTTTTGGCTAACAACTCTCAAGTAATCTAACCTGTTAAACCTATGGAAGTCATCATCCTGAACGGGTCTAAAAGGCATGCCCAGAACCAACCTCCTTACCTAGCCATCATGCCTGGCTTAGTCCAGCAGATTAATGGTAAGATTAGGGAATTCTAATAGAGTCCAGGATTTTGTGTGTGTGTGTGTGTGTGTGTGTGTGTGTGTGTGTGTGTGTGTATAAAGTGGATGAACACAGAGAACAGATCCTGGACTAAAAGCTATCTTAGAGAAAGAACTGTATCCAGCAGGTCACAACAAAGATTTAGTGTCAATTTCATCTTCTAGCCAAGGGTAACATGAGGCTAGAATTTTGCTCTTTCTTTTCAGGGAAACTGACTTTCCTGAAAGTCGCTATTTCAGCAAGCTAAGGAATTCCTAGACATGCAACTAAAATTGTTATTTCTTTATTCATCTTGCTTTTCCTGCTTGCTTTAATATGCAGTGTGGAGGAAACTGGACCTCACTGATAATTAGATTGTTGTTGTTGTTAGGTGGCGTCGAGTCGGTATCCGACTCATAGCGACCCTCTGTACAACAGGGGAAACACTATTGTCAGTGCTTCTCTGCTGTTCATAGGGTTTTCAATGGCAGATTGATTTTTGGGAGGGGGTTGCCAGGTCCTTCTCCCAGCCTAGAGCTTCTGGTGTTCCCAGGAGGTCTCCCATCCAGGTACTAACCAGGCTCGATCCTGCTTAGCTTCCGAGATCTGACGGGATCAGATGCCACAGGGCTATAGCTGCAGGCTCTGATCATTAGAAGTGAGTTCAAATCATTGCCTTGTCAGGGCTGTGTCATAACTCTCAGGTGCTAGTCAGCCCTGCTGGGTTTGGTTCAATTACTGAGGGAAACTTCTTAAAATGTCTCTTTCCTAGTTTTTGTCCTAGTTTGGAGTCATTCTGCCAACCTGGGTAGAAAAAATGGAGAAAACAGGCCTTTTTTTTCCGTCTAATATCCCACCTCCAAACTTGTTACAAGTGCTCCTAATTTGTCAAGCCAATGTCACCCGGACATATATAGAGGAGACTCCATTGTCTTGGTCACCACAGTTCTATTGGAACAGTGCTTTAATCTTCATTTCTATATTTTAGGAAACTTCCCAGTGTGGATCAGCATTCCAGTCATGCACTGTTATAAAGTTCAGCATTCCAGTCATACACTGCTATAAAGTTCAATTTTCTTTAGGTAGGAAGGCTTTTAGGTCCCTTTTAAGAATTTTCCCATGGATTGTCACCTGACTTCAATAATATGGGCTATATTAGGGATTTTTTTCCATGCTACTACTTTATAGGTTGGCCTGCTAATGGTTCACTTTTACATAAATTAGAATGTATACAATGTTTAGAATGAAGAAGAAAGAATGCACTGAGAAATTCACCTAAGTTTGGAAAGCCTATGGATTATGTACCAGGTTTGGGAAGATCATTTCTTATGTCTCTTTCAGAGGAAAAGCAGTTTCTAAACTGATAACACCTGTGGTTATCTCTAGGTGGCTATTTCAGGACAAAAATGCTAAAAATTAGTAGGGAGCCACCAATGGGTCATGCTGGCCCTAAGCACTAGAGTCTACTTTAAAATAGTTGTATCTGAAACAATATGCCCAACCTACTGACAGGTCTTTATTTTTATCATCTCTAATTTGTTTTACTGCCTAGGGGAGGGGGCATGCCTAAGTTGATAAAATAAGAAGTCTCATGAATTTTACGTGTGTGAATGTGCAAGACTGAAATAATATCATTATATCTGGAGCATAAATATTTATGAATACTAATAAAACTGTCTAGACTATGGATTACATCCCCAAATAGATCTTTACTATATTTATAGTAACTTACAGTTAGATATATGGCTAGATCAAACAAAGATATCAGTAAAAATAAATGGCAGGCCACTGTATACTGCAACCTGCAACCAGCCGCTGAAAATGAACAGTTCTTGATTTTTAGTTATTTATTTAGTTAAGGGTTTTGTTTTTTTCCTAGATGGTGTGAGTATGTCACTATGGACTAAATGAAAAATTCCCAGTAGGCCCAAAGCATCTCTGATTTCTCATACATGACCTGCATTATGTAAAAGTGCTTCTTGTTGTTGTTGTTAGGTGCCGTCGAGTCCAACTCATAGTGACCCTATATAAAGCAGATTGAAACACTCCTTGATTCTGTGCCAGGCACATGATCTGATTTATATTTAAGCTCATTGTTGCAGACACTGTGTCAATCCATCTAGTGGAGGGTTTTCTTTTTTTCGTTGACCTGCCAGTCTCGTAAACATGATGTCTTTCTCCAAGGATTGGTCCTTCCTGACTACATGTCCAAAATATGTAAGATGCAGTCTAGCCATCCTTGCTTCCAAGGAGCATTCTGGTTGTACTTCATCTAGGATTGATCTATTTGTTCTTTTGGCAGTCCATGGTATATTTAATAATCGTCTCCAGCACCATAATTCAAAAGCATCAATTCTTCTCCTGTCTCTCTTACTCAATGTCCAGCTTTCACAACCATATGATGCAACTGAAAATACCATGGCATGAGTCAAGTACACCTTTTTCTTCAATGTGACATATTTAGTTTTCAGTACTCCAAAAAGATCTTTTGCCACAGCTTTTCCCATAGTAATGCATCTTTTGATTTCTTGCCTGCTGCTTCCATGGGTGTTGATTATAGAACAAAGTAAAGCAAAATCATGGACAATCCCAATCTTTTCTCCATTTATTATGAAGTTGCATACTGACCCAGTGGTAAGGATTTTTGTTTTGTTGATGTTTCATGGCAATCCATACTGAAGGCTATGATCTTTGATCTTCATCAGTAAATGTTTTAAATCCTCTTCACTTTCAGCAAGCAGAGTTGGGTTATCTGCATAACGCGGATTCTTAATGAGTCTTCCTCCAATCCTGATGCCATGTTCTTCTTCATAAAGTCCAACTTCTTGAATTATTTGCTCAGCATATAAATTGAAGAGATATGGCCAAAGTATACAGCCCTGACACCCACCTTTCTCAACTTTAAACCAGGCAGTGTTTCCTTGTTCTATTCGAACAACTGCCTCCTGGTTCATGTATGGATTCCTCATGAGTATAATTAAGTGCTCTGGTATTCCCATTCTTTGACATGTTATCCATAATTTGTTATGATCCACATAGTCAAATACCTTTGCATAGTCATAAAACATAGATAGACATCTTTCTGATATTCTCTGCTTTCAGTTAATACCCATCTGACATCAGCAATGATGTCCCTGGTTCCCCACCCTCTTCTGAATTGGCTTGATTTTCTAGTGGTTCCCTGTCTATATACTGCTGTAATTGCTTTTGAATGATTTTTAGTAAAATTTTGCTTGTATGTGATATTGATGATAATGTTTGATAGTTTCCACACTCAGTTAGTTCCCCTTTTTTGGGGATAGGCACAAATATGGATCTCTTCCAGTCAGTTTGCCATGTAGTTCTTTTCCGAATCTCTTGGCATAAACTAGTTAGTACCTCCAGTGCTGCCTGTTTGTTGAAACACCTCTATTGGTATTCCATCAATTCCTGGAGCCTTGTGTGTCACCAGTTCCTTCAAGGCAGCTTCTACTTCATCCAATACCATTGATTCCTCTTCATATGAATCCTCTTGAAATGATTGGCCATCTACCAATCTGTGTATTCTACCATCTACCAATACTGTGTGTATTCCTTCTACCTTCTTTTGCTGTTTCCTGCATCATCTAATATTTTCCCTGTGGAGTCTTCCACTATTGCCACTCGAGGCTTGAATTTCTTCCTCACTTTCTTAAGCTTGAGAAACACAGACCGTGTTCTTCCCTTTTGGTTTTCTGTCTCCAGTTCTTTGCACATGTAATTATAATATTTGATTTTGTCTTCTGGAGATGCCCTTTGAAATCATCCATTTAGTTCCTTAACTCCATCATGTCTTCCTTTTACTTAGCTTCTTCACATTCAAGGACAAGTTCCAGAGTCTTTTTTGACATGTAATCTCGTCTTTTCTTTTTTTCCTGTCTTTTTAATAACCTTTTGCTTTATTCATGAATGATACCTTTGATGTCATGTTACAACTCATCTGGTCTCCTATCATTTGTGTCTAATGTATTAAACCTGTTCTTGAGGTGGTCTCTGAACTCAGGTCAGATATACTCAAATCATACCTTGGCTCTTGTACAGTTTTTCTAATTTTCTTCAGTTTCAGTTTGAATTAGCTCCATGTAAAGGCAGTGAGAAAGAGTCATTGATTTTGGATTTTGCATTCTTTAGACCAAATACCTACGTACATAATACTTGCTATTCTAGGCACTCAAGAGAAAACTAAGGAAAGGGCAGTATGTGGACTCATCATGTGAAGGTATACTTTGTATACCTTCAACTTCATGGGCACTCTAAGATACACAGAAGATCACAGACCTAACTTTGCTCATAAAGTTAAGTGATTGCCTGTCTTCAGCCTGTAATTCTTTAAAAATCTAATACCTGTCTTGGTTCTATAGCCATAAAATCCATAGTGGTATGTTATTTGTTTCCTCTACTATGTAGAAACACTCTGGGAGCTAATTTACAATGTCATTTGCTAAGCAGGCATGTTACTGAAGAGCTGAGATTTTTCAGAGAAAATTGAATGCTTAATTGATGTGGAGTCATGATGAGTGAGAGGGTAGGAAGAAAATGAGAGGTGACACAGATCTCTTCTGCCAAGCTTCCCTGATTGCTTTAGCAAACAGTATTCCAGATTCTTGTGCTGAAAGTAGCAATCTGAATGTGTGACACACACGTATGTGATTAGAGTTAAAGGAATAAATCAAATAGCACACAGACTCGAGAGAGGTTGTTGTGTCTCTTTGCCAGGCCACTTGTCGCCAGATTGAATGATGGACAGCAAGAGATAGATTAACTCCAGGAACACATTAAATATTCTTTTGATCTAAACTAATCCAAGCTAATATTGGTCATCAGAATTCTATGCTCTTCTATTTTACTGAGATTCAGAATGCAATATACCAAAATATGACACTTTGGCATGCTAAATACTTTGAACTAAAAGACACAAGAAAGTCCTCGGCACCAAGGTCTCTCTGACCTCCTCCTGCCTTCCTGTCTTCTGCCCTTCTTTCTTCCATAAAGTCATAGAACCCAAAATTCCTCTTCCCTAAGGTAAGTCATAGAAACTAGAATGCCTCTTCTCCAAAGTAATTTATAATACCTAGAAAGATCACTCCTCCCTCCCTCGAACACCCTCATTCCATGAAGAGTGCAGGATGGGAGGAAGGAATGCTACATAGAATGACCAACAAGAATCTAATAGACTTTATTAGGTTGTCCCCTCAGTCTCTTATCATTAGGCCACACTCCTTTTTCCAAATCATATTTCTACATGGCTTTCTATTCTTCATTGCACCTAAGCACTGAAAAACAGTTTTCTCTGGGTCTTGGCACCTTCATTTGTGAACGTTCCTATGTCATGTAAAACTCTGATTAAGTAAATAGGTCAATCTTTCCTCTTATTAATTTGTCTTTTGTTATAGGAGTATTGTCCATGACCCTCATGGTGGATGAGATTAGGTATCTTACCTTTCCTCCACCTACAACTTCCTAGTTAAAATGAACCTGTTCTCACTTTTATTATTGGAGCAGGCTTCTTTACCCACCAAGATGCCAGATAACTACTTTGACAAGATCACCCTTGCCAATAGAAACATGGGGAAATCAAGAATCCTGTGAAAGTGGTTTTCTCCTTTGCATGGCCTAGAGCGTTCATGAGATCTAATCCTTTTCTCATCTCATACCACATTCCTCCTGCTTCAGTGGCACAGTCATTTTGGCTTCTTTCAGCTTCTAGAATGCCCTTTATCTTCTCTTGCCTCTGTGCTTTGTACATCCTATTTTTTTCTGCCTAGACCACTTCTCTCCCGGATTAGTTTCATCTTTGCTAAAAACAAAAACAAGCAAAATCAACCCTCCCTCTTTCTCACACATCTACTACTTCACCAGTTAACTTATTCTGTTACTCCTCCTCCAGTACCTGTGCAACATGATCTAATGAGTACTTCTCTTTAATTTTCACCACAATGACAATGACTTATTCAATGTCTTGATTTGTGCCTCTGGAGAATAAGCTTTCTAAGTACAAAGACTCTTTCTTTCTTTCTTTCTTTCTTTCTTTCTTTCTTTCTTTCTTATTTCTTAAATTTCAGTATCCTTAGCACTGAGTCAAGGACTAGTATACTATCAACAAATAATTATTGAATAAATTAATGACTAAATTAGAGAAGAAATGCATGATTTGCTCCATTGGGTATATTACCTCTCAAAGCAGGACTTCCGTCGTGTAAATATGGAATCTCTGTTAGTTTAATGGAAATATGGAATCTTTGCATAGAAGTCCATGGACCTACTGGTTAAGAACAACTTTTTTTTTAAATGATTATTGCTCTCTGCCTACCTTGACAAGCTTCATCCATATTGGGACTACCAGTAATGCATGTTGGTATCAATTTCAGACTATAATGCAATTCTGCCATCTACTGGTCATGTGGGGTGGCACCATGAAATCTATTGCAAGACATTTTCATTTTCTCCAGAATTTTCTCAATTGTTAAAGCTAGGAGGGGCCAATATTCCAACATACCCAACCATTTCATTTTACTCAAGGAGAAACTATTTCTCACTAAGTGTAAATGGTTATATAAAGTCTTATCGATAATTGTTAGAAGGGCCTAAACTCTAAACCTTCTGATTAAAGCAGGCTCTTTTGTGGCTCTTAATCATGATTCTTGATACTAATAGAAGTCCATTTGGTCAATAGTGCTGAGTTTAACAATTCCCAAAAGGAAATGGAACAGTTGAGTGTTATTCCAGGTTACATGCCAAGAATCTCTTGACTCTCTTGTATAAAGCTCCTCACACCCCAGAGAGCAGATCTGCTTTCTGTCTAAGGAGTTCCTGTATCTGAAAACAGATGTACAGGATCATGTGGGAAAGACTAGACTTACAAAACTTGGAATTTCACTCCAAAAAGTTAGGCAAAGATGTGGTTCTGGGTGTGCACTGCATGCCATTGGATTGCATGCCATCAGCAAGACTCTGACGGATTTGAAATACAACAGGAGTTTATGTTCTAAAAAGCCAAGATCTTTACTGGAAAGACTGACAAACCATAATGGAAAGAGCTAAGAACTGTATCCTAATCAGAATAGACAGGATTGGTGTAAAGCATTCCAGAAAGGCTGCCTCTGCCTGGCAGAGTTGTCTACAGAGGCATTAAGTTTTCCAATAGGTATGTATTTTACTTTTTAGCTTCCTCATGGGGATGGATCTAACCATAGTCATCTTTTTATTGTGTGGTTTTCATGGAAACATGCCTATTAACATTCCTGGGATCATTGCTGAATCAAAACAAACCAAACATTTTAGTACCTGCCAGGAAGAGTCTCTCCCTAACAAGTCTCAGAGCCAAGCACTTCAGGGTTTGGACTTCTAAAACAAAGGAAAGATATGGCTGCCTGAAAGTTCTCACTCAGTACTCAAGAAAAATTTCTCTGGAACTCTGGCTTTTTATATCCTTTAAAAAATCTTTTTTACACAAAATGATGCCAACAGCTAAAGAACAGATTCATGCTGGTCATTTGGTTCCACAGTTTGGAAAAGTACTACCTTTACTTCTTACCCCTGGAATGATTATTTTCTCAGAAAACCTGATATTGAAAATAGTATAGGGTCCCAAATGGATTAAGAATCAACTGAGGCTCTATTTCATCCCCTTCAGTATTAGAACAAAAAAAGTTCTTCCCCTTAAAAAATAAATAGCTAAGGTAAATGTTAATATTCATTCAATCAGTCTCTTCTCATGATCCTCTTCCCTGCATTCCTAACCATTAGAATAGAGTGATGCTTGTCATTACTCCATATCCAGGAATGACCAAGAATGTCATTGTTTTAAACCTAAATCTCTCTGCACCCTTTCCATCTTAATGCAGTGCCCATGGCCATGGGCAATGGCACTGTCCGGATGTCAGAATTCTAGAAGATTGCATTGAGGTACTAGAAACCTTTGCTCCTCAGAGAAGGAAAGAATGAGAATGTTCATGCTTACTCAGAAGTTCAAAGTGTGCCTTACATGTGCTCTGGGAAGCTCCAATAAGTTGAGATTGGTGATAGTGGGCTCTTCATGCTGAAACAGCACAATCATTACACTTTTGAGAATTTTCACATTTGCTCCAAACTTTTTCCTTGCTCTGAGCCCGATTTAACCTAGGCTTAGCTCAAATGATTTCAAAATAAATTCATACCTTAAGCTCATTGAAATGGATAATCTATAACATTTATTTTTAAACCTAAATTGAACAAAATAGTCAGTACATTATACTGTTTAAATGTGAGAGCTCTGATTTCTAGACTTTCTGGGCGCATATTTGCCGCTTCTAAGCCGGAAAACCTGGACAAGTTGCTGAACCTGTCTGAAACCGATCTTCTTTTATTTACAAATGTAGACAATAATAGAATTTGCCCTATCTGATTATTCACATCAAATGTGATAAGACACAAAATTCACTTAGCATAGTGTCCAGTACACTATAGATTATATTGGGTTTTTTATTGGAAATTTTTAATGTACACCTTAATGTGATTCATTCTGACATGCTTTTCATTGTGACATTTCCATATATGCATTTTGTTGTACATTATTCATATAGGTTCCCGCTTACCCCATTGTATGCGTCCTATCCCCATCCCACCCCCCTATCAAAGACTTCTCTACCATTTACTTGTCTTTTTATGGTAATATTTTTCTATATATCCTTGTGTTCCACTTCTGTTTAAGATAGAAACTTTTCCTGTAGTGAACTTTCTTTTTACCTTGTCAGAACTATTACATGCATTTCCTAGACCATCGATAATAACACCATTCTTAGCTTTTTTTTCTTTTATTGTGGTCTGACCTTTGTATAGGACTTTTTCCTTCTTATAATTTTGATTCAGCTCCCACATATGAGGGAGAACATGTGGTGTTTCTCTTTCTGAGATTGTGTTCTTTCACTTAAAATAATTTTCTCCAATTCTATCCATTTTGCTGTGAATGGCCCTATTTCATTTTTTTTGATTGCTGAGTAGTATTCCATTGTGTATATGTACCATGGTTTTTTTTATCCATTCTTCTGTTGAAGGGCACTTTGATTGATTCCATATCCTTGCTATCATGAAAAGTGCTGCAGTGAACATGGAGATGCAGGTGTCTCTGTGGTATGATGACACATCTCCCTTTGGGTAAATTCCCAATAGTGTTATATATAGCTGGGTCGTATGGTTGATCTATTTTTAGTTTTTTAAGATACCTCCACATTGATTTCCACAGTGGTTGGACCAATTTACAGCTCCACCAACAATGTAAGAGTGTTGTTCCCTTTTCTCCGCAACTTCACCAGCATTTGTTGTTATTTGTATTATTGATCTTGGCCATTCTTACTGGCGTAGGGTGAAATCTCAGAGTTGTTTTAATTTGCATTTCCCTAATAGCTAGGGATATTGAGCATTTTTTCATGTGTTTCATGGCTTTGTGGACCTCTTCATTTGAGAATTGTCTACTCCATTCCTTTGCCCATTTGTGTATTGGGTTATTTGTTTTTTGGGGAGTTTTTTTCTTGAGTTCTTTATAAATTCTGGTAATTAGACCTTTGTCTGATGTATAGGATGCAAATTTTTTTCCCATTCATTGGGAGTTCCCTTGGCTCTGTTAATTGTTTCTTTTGCTGTACAGAAGATTTTTAATTTCATGTAATCCCATCTATCTATTCTTATTGCAATTTCTTAAGCAATTGGAGTCTTATTAAGGAAATACTTTCCTATGCCTATATGATGAAGTGTATTGCCTATCTTGTCTTCTATGAGTTTTAAAGTTTCTGGGCTTAGGTTGAGATCTTTTATCCATTTTGAGTTAACTCTCATGCATATTGAGAGATGTGGGTCAGTTTTCATTGTTCTGCATGCAGATGACCATGTTTCCCAGCACCATTTATTGAAAAGGCCATCCTTTTTCCAGTTTACTTGCTTTGCTCCTTTGTCAAGAATAAGGTGGCTATAGGTGTGTTGACATATTTCTGGGTCTTCTATTCTGTTCCAGATCATATTGTTTTAAAATATATTTTTAAAAACACCATTTTACATATGACAAGAATTTAAAAGTACATTTCAGCATACTGATTACTCTAACATGTAGATGTTGTTGTCCCCATTTTTTAAAATGCAGGCTCTTCTGAAGATAAGAACTTCCTATACAGCTGTTTCAAGGAGAATTTGCTCAGCCATGTTCCCCAGTCTGGAGGGAGAGATAATATCCTCCTTGTTCCACTGCAATCTCCAGACTATTGACTCCTGTGCCCTCTTATAAAAAACCATTGCTCCACTGAGGCTTGTACTTTTGGCTCCAATTCCCTTAACTCCTCTCTGTTATTTTGATCTGCCAAATCTTTGTCCTGATACCCAGATCCTAACATCAACATCTTGGATGACCATCTATATTAATATCCAGTATCTTGGCTGCTCATTTCCTCTTCTCCTCCACTCCAAACTTTGGTCACTGCCCTTCTCTTGTCAGCCAGAATGTATGTTCTACCTTTAAAATCAAGAACCCAGACATCTCACAACTATTTTTCTTCTAGGTAGCTCATTGAGATATTGCTATTAAATCAGCTCTTAGAATTCATTTGACCACTCATATAATTTCTCATTTATACCACTGACTCACAATATCAAGGTCTTCCTTTTTTCACTTTCTTTCCTATCCTACTTATATTCAATATTATTTTAACCACACTCATCAGTTTCCTCATTTCTCTTGTGCACTCTCCTTTCATCACATCTACTTGGCCTCTCTCGGTGAATATAGTTCTCAACCAAGGTCTCTTAGCATTACTGCAGAAAATGCAACAGGACAAGGTATAGCCATTCTGTATTCATGGTCACAACAAGACACAAAACACTGATAAGAAATTGTACTGAGTCTTTATCAGCTCCCTCTCCTCTTCTTCATGGTGAGATTTCCACATTTCCTTTACTATTCTCAACCCTCCAACCTTATCAAATCCCTAATACTGAAGGTAGATGGCATCAACATGCACTTCACAGAGAAAACAGAGACCTTTGAAATGACCCTCTTGAAACTGCCTACCACCACATTTATAAATACATACACGTATGCAGCCTTTCTTCCATACTACCTCTTGTTGCTATGGAAGAGGGACCCCTCTTCCTGAGGCTTAGCCCCCACCAACCCCTGCCCTGCTTTATCAGAAACAGATCTTGCTTTATAAATTATTCCTGTCTCTTTTGTCTTAAATCTCTTGCTCTTTATTGGATTTTTCTTATTAGCTTTGAAATATACTAAAACTTTCTCATCACTTAAACCTGAAAGCAACCCTGAGAGTCATATTCACCTATTTCTATTTCACAGATAGAAAATGGAGGCTGCTAGAGATTTAGGAAGAAGGAGAAGAGTAGGGCCTGAACACAGGACATTGTGGCCATACACAGTGGCTTTTGCTAAGGTGTCATGCTATATTCTGTAGCAGTTGGACCTTCCTAAATATTAAGACATTCTCATCTGTGGACTGAGAAGATCTAATTTCGGTATCTTCACTAGAGTATTAGATTGATTTTTTTGGCAAGCCAATCTACTGATCAATACTCCAACATTATGACTTTCCCTTAGGCCCCAAATGATAAAGGGAAATAGTTGAATAGACCTAATCGGTACGCTTGTTGCTCCATCTATAAAGTGTAGCCTATAATATATCTTCTTCCCACCTGCTAGTATCATTCTCCTCCTCCTTCCCACCTCCATTCTTCACCAGCAGTTTAATAAAGATGGCAAATATCACCCCTATGGAAGGTTTTCAATTGCTGAGGGGGAATGTGCTACATCAATGCTCAGTTTAGCCATCATTTTTAGGAAGCTAACTCTGTGCCTGTGCTGACAGAAAACTGTGATGTAGATAGAGCTGAGTACATTTTCTACAGAGAGGAAAAAATAAGTGCAAGGAGGAAGAAAATTAGCTAAGCATCTGGGGGGAAGACTCAGAGAAGACCCAAGAAAAACTCTGGCCAAGAAACTAAATCAACATCTACTGCTTCAGCTATTTATGTCTGCCCTTTGTTAGGATTAGACCCAGGAGGAAATAAGGAGGCATGTGGAGTATGGGATGGTATTAAAGGAAAGAGAACTAGAGGTGGAAGGAAGTGAGGGGAGTGTGAGCCTTATAAGAAAGATAAAAAGAACAAGATTAAAACAAAATAAAACATAAGCCAACAAAGCCAGTATCTGCTTATCAAAATGAGTGAGTCTCTAGGGGAGAATCTAGGGGAGAATGTAGGACATAAAGACCCTATGTCAAAGTTCAGTCTTTGAATGTTATTTTTCTAGCAAAAATAAAGGCCTCTATGATGAAGGACTAAGCCAAAAGAAAGAGAGAGAGATAAACTAAAATTTGAAAATTAGTTTGCCTTTAATAAAGGAATAATTGGAAAGCTTAGATAAAATTAAATTTGAAATTAAATGATTATAAAATTTAAAACATAAAAGTATAGCTAGAAGTGATGTTTGTGTCAAATTCTGGGGTTTTTTGGTAAGTGGCTATGTGACATTGGATAGGTCATATGTAACCTGTATGGATGTCAGTGTCCTAATTAAAAAATTATGAGTATTGACTAATTATTTTCAAATAGTAGATTATATTCCATTAAGAAACATTTATTTTAATGGGAGATATTGCTAAGGAAGATTGGCTGAACATAGGATAGCATAGAAAGGGGACAAAAACTTGAGAAATACTGTTGTTGTTGTTAGGTGCCCAGGAGTCATGCCTGACTCATAGCAACCCTTACAGGGTTTTCAATGGCTGATTGTTTCAGGATTGCCTCCAGAATGGATTGCCCCATCCTTCTCCCATTTTTGTGGTGCTGGGAATCAAACTTGGGTCCTCAGAGACTGCAGAGCCACGCTCTACCAACTGAGCTAAATTCCAGCCCTGGGAAATACTAGGTCTAATGATTTCTTCTATAGAATACAGAAAGATAATTTTCAAAAACAATTTCGTCAGTATCAAGCTCATATAATTAGGTCAGTTGAAGGGAATATATGTGGAATCTGCCATATCATTTTTATGTAAATTTTACTTACAATCAAATGTAGAGGAAAGGATGGTGATAGCTGGTAGAAATGAAGTTTGATAAAATCTCTAGGAAGTCAAAGCCCCCTTTATATTAGTGTGTGCCTTTTTATAAACAGTGAAAAGGAGACAAATAATTTTTAATTACTTTTGAACAGAGGTTAAAACGCCTAGGGACAAGGGCACTGCTGAGAACAATGAAAAACAATCAGTCTTCAATTACTTTCTTTCTTTATCAAGGAGCTACAGGGCACCAAAGACTGGCTGCAGCCACCAAACAGCAGAGCACCTGCCAAAGAGTGGATCCAAACAAGAAAAGAGAGATCAGAACCTTGCTTCCAAGTGTGGCTGAGCACAAGCAGTTGTCAGCCTCATCAGAGCCATTCCTCCCAATGGTAGGTAAAATAATGACTCCCCAAAGATGCTCCACCCTGGGCCCCAGAACTTGCATGGCAAAAGGCATTAAGGTTATAGACATTGAAATAGGGAGATTACCTTTGATTATCCAGATAGGCTAAAGCTAATCACACAAATCACAAAAAATAGGAAACATTTCCCTGCTTTGATCAAAGAAAGAGATGTGTAACAGAAGCAGGGGGCACAGAGATGATAAACTGCAGGCTTTGAAGATAGAAGAAGGAGTCTGCTGGTCAAGAAATGTGGGCAGCCTCCAAAAGCTAGCAAGCACAAAGACACAGATTCTCCCCTAGAGACTCCAGATTGGAATACAGCCCTGCCACACTTTGATTTTAGTGCAATGAGAATTTTGTTATATTTTTTGAACGGCTGAATTGTACAATAATAAATTTTACACTTAGGTTCAGTGCCACTGTTCTATTGGACAGTTTTCCTGCTTCTGTGTTTTGGTGCACGCTGATTCCTCTACCCAGAATGTCTTTCCTAGTCTTGCCTTTTCATTCCTATCTCCCATGAAACATGGACCTCCTTTACTATAAAGCATCTCCTACACACTTTTGTAAAACTTGGGTATCCCTTCCTCTTGAAAGCCTTTTCTAAATACCAAAAACTATCTCTTTCTTCCACAAACACAGGGAGACCCTATTACTTCCCCCTCTGTGTTCCATCATACATAGTGTGGGTATCTATTACAGGACTGTACTGGAAGAGTCTGTTTACACTGCATCTCCCCTTCTTATAATGGGTACCCCTCAAGGGTTGGGATCCTGACAAGGTACCTATCAGAAACATTAATAAGAACCAATATTTTAGGAAGCACATGTTTTTAATGATATTCTCAAACCAAATCGAATAACACATATAAAATATTCCCAATGTATATAGTCAATGCTCTATTCTATTAGTGGAGTTTAGTGTTTGTTTCTTACATTTTAAAAAGTTTACTTGGTATAGCCTTATTTGGCTTTGAACTCCATTAAGAGACAAGATACCACCACCCTCTGTGTCTGGAGATAATCAGAACATTCACAGGAGAATATTCTTATCAGATGTTTTCCTAAAGTTGGTTCTAAGGTCCAAAGTTACAAAAGAACTAAACTGAGCTACTATTATTTCTGGAGAAACTTCCTTACTTTCTCCTGATTCTGAGAGTCACCAATGTCCTCCTCTTTAGCTCAGGCTTATTTCTCTATTCAGAATACTCCAGTCTTTTAGGGGTGCTCTTATAGTTGCCAGACCATTTGACCCACGCACCCTAGGGCCTTAATCTGATTGACTTAACCTGATCTTGTACTGGGGGCAATTCTCTGGACTTTCGTTCTCACTCAGGACAATCTTCACATTTGAGATGGCTTCTTGGCTGCTCATCTGCTAGTTACATTGGAATCTATTCCCAAACTTGTCTCTTTCATACTTGTTAGTCAGCTTTTGACTTCATGATGCTCAGTCATATATGATAAATGGGAATGTAAAGCTAAGTTGCTTTTTAATGTAGGTTGTGTAGACAGCATAAAAAATCATTAAAAAAACTGATAAAAGAAAAGGAGCAGTAGGTGTAATAATAAGAGAGTTCAAGGAAAAGGAATTACTGTGTCTCCGTGCTCAAAACCCAAGAAAGGTAACAGATTAAAACAGAGACAAGAAAAAAGAAAGAGATAAAACCAAAAAAAGTACTTTCACTAAGTGTTTACCTGGATCTTTTTTCTGTGATTAACCCATCTTTTATTACCAGCTTCCTCAAGACAACCATTTTCTGTTCAGCACTTGTCTAATACGTGATGTGTCATGAACTTTTTTCTATTTCCACTTGCCAACAGACGCAGAGAGGACATAGAAGACTAATTTACTTCCCCCTTCCCAGAATTCCATACCATTCCATGAGATGTAATGAATGATCTGGAATAAGAGGTCAGAAAAAAAATTAAGAAAAGGAAATATTGGGTTAGGCAAAGCAACATGAACCAGGTTTCTTTGTTGCAAGAATTATCAAAAGCTTTATTATTCTAATATGCACTACGATTAAAAGATAAAGTTGATGTTACAAGCTCATTTGGCTAGAGACCATGTTACCAAAGGACTGTCTATTAATCTCTGGATGCCCAGGTTGAAAAACATTTCCCTAAATATTTTCACAAAGCACATCAAACTTGAAATATATATAAACACTCGACTGATAAATGAGAGCCAGAATTTGCAAAAAGAAACATCAAAATCCTTTACTACAATCTTTCACTATCAGAAAATACAAATGGGTTCCATGAACCTATTGTTCTCAAGTCAACAAACGTTTCTTAGGTCAATAAGATGCTTACAGGTGGTAAACAAACTACTTTAATCCAGGTCTTAGTGCCAACTATCCAAAAAGAGGTCAAGTATTTCCTAATGTCAAGTATACCTAGTATTTTTGACATTTTCTGTTGGCTTATTGTTTTCATTTTGGAGAAGAAGAGAAAAGTATTTCAAACAGAAAGCACTGAGGAGATACTAGTAAGAACCCAGCAGCAGCCCACTGTAAAGTCTACACCTCTGATAAGAGGAGTGTTATTTTAAAAAAATGACAAAACACAAAAAATATCAGGCTAAGGCCAATTAATCAAAGTAAAAATCACAGTTAGCATTCAATGTCTTTGTACCTACTTCTGATCTTACTTCTGGGACTTTCAAATTATATGTTTGAGCTAACATATTTGAATAACTTTTGAATCTATCCCAATTTTCTGAAGATAAGAGATTCTTCAAAACTTTGTAAAACTCAGTCAAATAACAAAATTGAACAAACAACAAGCTGATGCTTTCTTTTAACATTGCATCAACTGGTCTTCTAACTGAATTGATTGGTTGTTTTGGTTTTCTATCAATATAGCCTGAGTGACATGAATAATCAATATTTTCCTCTCTTGATATTTTCCCCAGAGTTTTCTAAATGTATTTCTACACAGTTTGAAATTGTTTATGCTGTGTTCTCTCGTGGGTCATGATTTTAAAAAGAAAAAGAGAAAGAAAGAAAGAAAAAAGAAAACAAACAACAACAACCCATTTGAGTTCTTCCCTAACTTTAAAAGGCCTTAGTTTTCTCCTCTGTGATTTTGCTCCACGTGTTTGGAAGCTTGTATCAACAACATAAATGTTTGGTTATATGTTGCCTTGTTTTATCTTCTAGTGATTATTAGCCTAGTCTCTCCAGCACATCTTATTGTCCTGCGGTGATTGCAGGGTTAAGTACAGATGCTGTGTTCCAATTTTGGAGCCTGGATGTTATCATCCCAACAATCCAACCAATAACATTTCAATTTCAACCCTGACCCTCGCAGATTAGACCCTAGTTTTCAGGAGACTGAATATGAAAAGAACAAGAGTCAGTAGGAAAAACAAAACCAGAACTGAGTGGCAGGAACTGGGAAGTATAGGAGTAGGGAGAGATGGGACGCTGGATCAATACCAGAGTACAATTGTCATTACTAGGGTGGCAGAATAACTCACATGGGACAGTATCAAAGCTGTCTTTACTCTCCCTGCTTCCTTTTTATTTTTCTTTTTTATTTTTGACAGGCTACAATCGGATTCAGAAAAAGACACAGTGAATATAGACTTAGGTGCACTTCCATGCTGGTAATTCTTCTTTTTTAAAATGTAAGGTACTAATATTATTTTTTAAAGCTAAGCCAAAAGTTGCATATTAATACTACATATATGCTGAAACATAAATGACTTTAAGCACAGTGTACACATGTACATAATCTCAAGTAGCTACATGTTTTTAAACAATTTGCATTTAATATGTGAAAGTTCTGACGTACATAAAAGCATAAATACTTTCCAGAAAACTACAGTTAAAACATCAATTTGCTTAAGCATATAAAAAACATCAAGTTCTTTCTTGGAGTTACCTCTTCAGAACACCATCTTGCTTGCAAATGTGGTCCTTTGCCAATAATCAGTATGGGCTATTTTTTTCCTTAAGAGGTTTATATTCTAGGAACATTATAAGCTCAAGAAAACAGACTCAACAATTAATGCAATATAATTATGTCATGGGCTGGGATTTAGCTCAGTTGGTAGAGCGCTGCTCTGCAGTCTCTGAGGTCCCAAGTTCCATTCCCAGCACCTCAAAGTGGGAGAAGGACCTGGCAACCCACTCCCAAAGCAATCCTGAAACATCCATTGAAAACCCTATGAGGGTCGCTATGAGTCGGATACCAACTCCACGGCACCTAACAACAACAACAACAACAATTATGTCATAACAACTTAATCGCACATGATGCTTTCAAGTAGTTATGGATGTCCTCCCCCTACTTCTTTGATTCCTTCTACCCTCATCCTATACTCTTCCTTCTGTTGCTCCCTATACCAGTGTCTCTGTTCTTGTTGTTGTTAGGTGCCGTGGAGTTGGTATCCGACTCATAGCGACCCTTATAGGGTTTTCAATGACCGTTTCGGGATTGCCTTGGAAGTGGATTGCCAGGCCCTTCTCCCATTTTTTGTGGTGCTGGGAATTGAACTCGGGACCTCAGAGACTGCAGCACAGCGCTCTACCAACTGAGCTAAATCCCAGCCCCTTACCAATGTCTCTAGTCTTGGTTATTTAAATGCTGCTTGTCTCACCTCAAACTGACAAAGAGAGAACTGGGGGGAAAAAAAAAAGCAATGAATTCAACTATAGGAGACTAGAGCACACAAGTGAAGGAATAAGAATGAAGCGGCTCCCTGATCATCTTTCCTTACTACCTTCTGTCTCCTGTACTTGTGCCTGTTACCAGGTTGCTCTTCTTATTTTCCCTTTTCCTAGAATGCCCAACCCCTCTTTCTCTCTATCTGGCAGATCCTCCTACCAAGCACTAGAGACCCAACTCAAATGTACCTTCCCTACAAAGGTGTCCAGCTTTCTCTAGAACCAATCAGCTGCATGCCGCCAAAACACTATCCTTAGCTTCTACAGCAGTATCTTGCATATTTTATTATAATTATGTTTGTGGATCTGTCACCCCATTTAAGTTTTGAGGGTAAGGCACTTCTCTATATTCTTAGAATTTAACATTTATCAGAGTACTGGGAATTAATAGAAGAGTTTGGTTAAGAACAATGTTATCTTCATTGTTTGGTACAATGTACCTGGCTTCAGAATTTTCTCTCTTGGCTATAGTAGTGTCTAGATTTTCTTTTACTTTTTATCAAATAACTTTTTTTTTTTTGCAGTACTGGGGGTTGAACCCAGGGCCTAGTGCTTGCGTGCTCTACAAGTGCTGGACCACTGAGTTGCACCCCCAGCCCTTTTTTTTTTTTTAACTTTTTTTTGAGACAGGGTCTCACTAAGTTACATAGGCTGCCTCTGGTCTCAAATTTGCGATCCTCTTGCCTCTGCCTCCCAAGCTGCTGGGATTATAGGAGTGTGCCACCGAGCCCAGCCTATCAAATAACTTTTTAAGAAATTTGTGCATTTTATCCATTTTATGAAATTTATTGTTATTTCCTGCAGCTGTACCACTGTAGCATCTGATCCCGACAGATCTCCGAAACTAAGCAGGGTCAGGCCTGGTTAGTACTTCAATGGGAGACTGCCTGGGAACACCAGGTACTGTAGGCTTGGGAGAAGGACCCAGCCACCCACTCCCAAAAAACAAACAGCCACTGAAAACTCTATGAATAGCAGAGAAGCACTGACAGTACTGTTTCATCTGTTGTACATAGGGTCGCTATGAGTCAGACACTGACTCAACAGCACCTAACAACAACAACATTATTAGTATTGACTGTCCAAAGTATCTGTATTGCTATCCCCCTTTTTATTCCTGATATTGGTAATTTCTATTTTTTCTTGATCAGTATTGGAAGGGGCCACCCTATTTTATCTTTCCAAAGAACCAAATTTAACTTTGTTGGTTTTTTCCTATTGTGTATTGGGTCAATTTTAACTTATTTCTGCTCTTAACCTTCTTACTTACTTCTTTTCCCTTTCCTTAAATTTTGTCTGCTCCTCTTTTTGCCATGAAGTATTTTTTATAAGACAGGCATTTAAAGGCATGTTTTCTTTTTTTTAATTTAATTTTGTCTTCTTTTCTTTGGCTATATCACATATCTTGATATATTAGACTTTTGTTACATTTGCTAAGCCTTACAAGGCCAAAGGAGGAAGAAGAGGATTAAAAATAACCTCTGAATTCAGCCATGATGGATGGTAAAGACTGTGTGAGATATACACCATCCCCAGCAAGATCAGTAGCTGCCTGGATTTTTAACCTTTTGAAATGTAAACCTCTGAGCCCACCCCATTGAAAACCCTGAGGAGTTCAGCAACCCATTCTAGAGATAAGCCTGGTGGGGAAGAATTTCTACCCCCCCACCAGGTTCAATCTTCACTATAAAAGTAACACTTAAATTTAGGTTTGGGTAGTAGCTCTTCTCTTTTGTCCAACTTTACTTCTTGACGGTGTACTACCTTTTAATAAATTTTGTTTATATTCTCTACTATAACTTCTATGCTGGGTATAAAATGTTTTATACACTAATACAGAAGGACCAAGGTTTTGCTGCTGCCAGCGTCCCAGACTAGCTCTCCTTGCTATTACTTTCATTGTAACTCTTTAAAATATGTTCTACTTTATGCTATAATTTTTTCTTCAAGCCATAAGCTTTATAAATGTATTACCTAATTTCCTAAATTTGGTTATTATTTGGCTATATTCTATTTTTATTTTCAAGGTTAATTCTACTCTTGCCAGAATATTAAATTTTTACCTTTTCATAATTTATGGCCCAACAACATATGTCTGTTTTGGCAAGTATCTGGCCTTATTGAAAATAATACTTTTATTTTGTTTTATTTCATGGTGGGTGGCTCTATATAATTTGTTAATATATTTTTCAGATGGTTTATATGTGTATTGATTTTTAGCTACTTGTTCTCTTTTTTACTGATATTATTTAGCTAAATTTCCAGCTATAATTTTCAATTTTTTCTTTTTCTTTTTCTCTTTCTTTTTTTTCCTTTTTTTTTTTTTTTTTTTTTTTTTTTTTTTTTTTTTTTTTTTTTTTTTTTTTTTTTTTTTTTTTTTTTTTTTTTTTTTTTTTTTTTTTTTTGGTGTTTGCTTCATGTAGTGTATGTTTATCTTCTTGTGAAATGTCTCTCTTTATCTCTAACAATACTATTTCCTTAAAAATTACTTTGTATTGATTAGGTATGTCATCTTTCTTTTGGTTAGTGTTGCATAGCTATCTTTCTTCCATATTTTTTCTCTGGATCTCTGGACTTTGTAATGTTTACACTTTGTAAGTGGCATATTGTTCAGT